>WEIS01026263.1:0-11461 GCA_013389965.1 Todus mexicanus | reverse complement strand
GGGGAGGGCTGAGCGGGACTGCGCGGGGCTGTGTGGGGTTGAGCGGGACCGTGCGGGGCTGAGCGGGGCTATGCGGGACTAAGCGGGACTGTGTGGGGCTGTGCGGGGCTGTGCGGGACTGAGCAAGGCTGAGCAGGGTTGAGCGGAGCTGTGCGGGGCTGAATGGGGCTCAGCAGGGCTGAGCGGGACTGTGCGGGGCTGAGCAGGGCTGAGCAGGGCTGTGCGGTGCTGAGCAGGGCTGTGCGGGGCTGTGCGGGGCTGTGCGAAGCTGTGCGGGGCTGTGCGAAGCTGTACAGGACTGTGCGGGGCTGTGCAGGGCTGAGTGGGACTGAGCGGGACTGTGCGGGACTGTACGAAGCTGTGCGGGGCTGAGCAGGGCTGAGCGGGGCTGTGTGAGCGCCGGGCCCCGGGCAGGCTGTGCACACCGGAGCGGCAGCAGGCAGGGGGATGCCCAGGACAGGGGCTCCCCCCCTGCTCTGGCAGCACCACCCTCACGGTAACGTTTCATTCTGCTGGGGGATTTCCGCGCTGGAGCGGCTGGGAAGCGCTCCCACCCGCTGGCCCCCAGCTCTGCCTGGGGAAGCTGCTGTGGCTCAGTGTGTCCTGGGGGAGCCGGGGCTGCCCCTGGCAGGAGGCAGCGGCCCTGTGGGAAGCCCTTGGGTTGAGTTTCTCCGTGCCCTGGTTCCTGTCCTGCTCCCCTGACTCAGAGCAGGGCAAGGGGGCTGTGTGGGGACGGGCTGCGCTGGGCTCAGAGCATCGCTCACGTGTCGGGGAAAGCCGCACAGCCACGTCCTTGTGTCCATGGGATCTTCCCGCTGCTGGAAGGGATCATATTTTCTTCGCTGCGTATGCAGTGAAGGCATAGCTCAGGGGCTGGGGCAGGGCTGGGCACGCTTGGGCCGTGCCGGGAGCCTGCAAGGGCTGGCACTGGAGGAAGAGCAGTTTAGCTTCAAAATCTCAGTGTGGTTACAGGCGTGGGGGCTGCAAGCAGCTCCTTTACACACTGTCGCGTTGCACAGATGTGTGGCAAGGTGTGGAGAGGGCAGACCCAGCGAAGGCACCGAGACCATCTCTGTCCCAGACTAGCATCTCTCGCCACTCATCCAACTTCAGTGCCTCTCCTTCCACCCCAACTTCCCCAAAACATCCCCATCTCCATATCCTCACCTGCTGCAGCACAGGAGCCATGGGGCAGGTGGGCACCTGGAGCTGTGACCCTGCAAAGTGGCCGTGCTGGGCTGGGTGCTGCCAGCAGGCAGGAGGGTGCAGGCAGACGGCTGAGCGGGGCTGTCCCTGTCCCGGTTCCCTGCAGGCTGTGGGGTGCAGAGGGCTAAGAGTTCACTGGAGGGGTGCATGGCACTCCTGGGGCTCTGCAAGCCAGGAGGCTGCAGGGTGTTCGCTCTGCAGGGTGCAAAAGGAGCATGGTGCCTCCCCCCAGTTGTGGGTGCCGGCACCCTGAGCCCTGCACCGGTGAGTCGGTGCCTCCTGGCACGTTAGATGTGTGGGGATGCAGGCACCACAGCAAGCCCTTGCAGTCTGAGCCCTGCAAGAAGGGCCAGTGCCGGGAATGCGCAGCTTCGGCACTGGGCGCTGCCAGGAGGCCGCTGCGATGCAGCCCCAGCCGCTTCGTGTCTCCAGCAACACGTGAGGTGCCCAGCAGCACGGACAGGCAGCCCAGGGGGGCAGCTGAATGGCCACTGCCAGCCCCACACCTGGCAAGTCCTCCAGAAGCAGGGCCCGGAGCCCCAGGCAGCGCAGTGCTGGGGATCTGCCCCGCCACCCCACAGCGAGCAGGGGACGGCTGCCGCCTGGCCCCGGAGCCTGCGAGGGTCTGGCAGCCGGGCTTGGCAGCTGCCTGCACGCTGACGGCACCGGCTATTCCCAGCCCCGCACTGCTGGTGTCTGTGCTGAGTCAGGGGCCTGGCTGCCTCCCCTGCACCCCAACACAGAGTCCTTTGCCTCCAGGCACCCCCAGGTCGGCTCCTGCACCCAAATCTTAGCCCGCTGACTGCAGCATCCGCTCCTCGAGAGCCCAGCTCCAGCACCCATCTAACAAGCACATTCAGCAATTTGTCAGTGTAATTAAAGCCGTAACAGCCTAATCAAAGCCTTATTGTCAGCCCAGTTGTATTTATAGTCCCACTCGTCGCAGCGCGCTCCCTGTACGGCTCCCGCTGCGGTCGCGCTCCCGGGGTGCTGACATTCCCCGGGGAGAAGGCGCTGGAGGAGCCGAGGGTCCTGCTCTGCACTCCCTTCCTTGCTCTTAACAGTGTGTAAGTCTCTCATATTTCCAAACTTGCCGGTTGGGGGCTATTTCCCAGGCAGTGGGGGCTTGTTCTTGGCTCTTCTGAGCACACCCAGGGTGGTTTTTCCCAGCTCCCGGGGCCACTTCTCCCCTGGGAGCCGTGACCTGGGAGCACCAGCTCTGCCATACCCACCCGCCGGGCTGCAGGGCAGCCACACTCACGAGTTTTTCTGTTTTCCTCCGACACCTTTGGAGCTCTGGCTTCCCGGTAACGCAAGTTAATATTTGATGAGCACGGCGGGGTGAACTCGACACTTAGGAAAGCAATGACCCAGCAGGAGCCAGGCGCAAGTGCGCTCGCAGGCAGGCGGGCCGGGGCACACGCACCTCGCGTACGTGTGGGCACGGCCGGAGCCCAGCCACTGGGACCCGGGTGCAGCGGGAGCGTCTGAGCCAGCTCCCCACAGCCGCCCTCTCTCTTCCCTCCGCAGCGGCCGCCGGCGTGGAGGAGGCAGAGCCATGGCATCGCTGCTGTGCAACGCCCGTGAGTGCCCTGGCGGAGGGGAGGTGCGGGGCAGGGCACGGGGCCGTCTGGATTTACACCAGGGCAAATCTGGCCCGTGGGTTGAGCTCGCCTTGCAGCGCTCGGGGATATCCCTACCCCACCACGGCTGTTGGGATTGGGGCTTGGCGGTGCCGAGGGTGGTTGGGAAAGGTGGATGGGGAGTCACCTTCTGCCTGCGCCTCTTGCGGCGATGGCAGTTTGTTTGAGGTCCGTCCCTCCTCCATCCCAAATTGAGGGACCGTGTGGAGCCCCAGAGGTGAAAGGGAACAAGGTACCAGGGTGCAGTGCTCAGACGCCCCGGCTCTCGGTGATGCAGCCCACGTCACCCCCAGGCATCCAGCTCACGGACACGCTGGAGCAGATGCAGCAAGGGACGCTGATGCGTAAAGTCAAGTCAAAGAGCTGGAAGAAGCAGCGTTTCTTCAAGCTACAGGATGACTGCATGACCATCTGGTACCAGTCCAAGAGGACAGGCAAAACTGAGTCTGCTTGTGAGTACCGACTTCTGCATGTTGGCCATGGGGCANGGTGGAAGAAGGGATGGCTGGAAGGACAGATGTCTGTGGGCAGTGCCCCCTGCCCTGTGGTCCTTGTCCCCCACAGACAGACCTCCCCTCCCTCTGCCCCAGTCTCCATCAGTGATGTGGAGACGGTGCGGGAAGGGCACCAGTCGGAGGTGCTGCAGAGCCTGGCCGAGGAGTTCCCCCCTGAGCGCTGCTTCACCATTGTCTTCTACGGCCGCCGGGGCAACCTGGACCTCATTGCTGGCTCAGCAGAGGAGGCACAGTGCTGGGTCCAGGGCCTGCGCCAGCTCATTGAAGTGGCCACCAGCATGGATCAAAGGGAGAAGATAGACCAATATCCTTCCTGCTGGCACCACTCTGCCCCTCACGCCCAGTCCTTCCACCACCTTCATCCATCCCCCAAGCCCTGCATCTCCAGCCTTCCCTCAGTGTGTGTTTAGCATTTCTGGGTCTCACCATCTGCCTTAGGGCAGGGAGAACCCACAGAAAAGGGAAAAGAGGCCCTCTGATCCTCCCCAGCTCCGGCTCTCTTAGCCAAGATCCTTTCCCTTAACATCTGCTCTGGTTTCTCGCACGTGGATTCGTGACTGGTTCCAAAAAGCCGACAAGAACAAGGATGGGCGCATGAACTTCAAGGAGGTGCAGCGTCTCCTCAAGATGATGAATGTGGACATGAACGAGGATCATGCCCTGCGGCTCTTCCAGGTAAGCACTGCACCTAAGAATCTGGAGAGACTGGGTTGGGGCTAGAGGAGCTGAAACAAGCTGCACAACACCTCCCTGCAGTTGGATGTGTCACTTTCTACTGTCCATCCATCCCTCCATCCCTCCATCCATCCATCCATCCACCCACCCATCCACCCACCCATTTGTCCCATCTCTCCATCCATGGACTTATCCATCTATCAGTCCACCCAACCCCAGCTGGGTGCTGAGTGAGCTCCCTTGCAGGATGCCGACAAGTCGGAGTCGGGGACGCTGGAAGGGGAGGAGTTCGTGCTCTTCTACAAAGCCCTCACGCAGCGTGAGGAGGTGCTGAGCCTCTTCCAGGAGTTTTCTGAGGATGGGAAGAAGCTGACGCTGCTGGAGCTGGTGGATTTCCTGCGGCAGGAGCAGCTGGAGGATGAGGGCACAGAGGAGCTGGCCATGGAGCTCATCGATAAGTATGAACCATCCGAGACAGGTGAGAGCCAGCCCAGACATCTGCTGTGCTCTGCATGGNGTCACCCCCAGGCATCCAGCTCACGGACACGCTGGAGCAGATGCAGCAAGGGACGCTGATGCGTAAAGTCAAGTCAAAGAGCTGGAAGAAGCAGCGTTTCTTCAAGCTACAGGATGACTGCATGACCATCTGGTACCAGTCCAAGAGGACAGGCAAAACTGAGTCTGCTTGTGAGTACCGACTTCTGCATGTTGGCCATGGGGCAATCAGTAGGGTTCAGAGTGAACAGGGTTGTGAACGTACAGAAATTCTTAGAGCCATGCTCGCAGAGGGCGCTGAGGCATTCAAGAGAGGCTGTGTGTGTTGGGGGGAGCTCTTCTCACCCACAGCTCTCCGTGAAGCATCCTGCCCTCACTAAGACCCACGGGTCACAGGGGCTGGGTAGAATTTGCAGCTGATACAAGTGGAAGGTCTGGCATGCCAGTGTGGGAGCAGACAGACAGAGAGGTGTGCATGGATGAGTAGCTCGGTGGATGGGTGGACGGATGGNTGTGTTTAGCATTTCTGGGTCTCACCATCTGCCTTAGGGCAGGGAGAACCCACAGAAAAGGGAAAAGAGGCCCTCTGATCCTCCCCAGCTCCGGCTCTCTTAGCCAAGATCCTTTCCCTTAACATCTGCTCTGGTTTCTCGCACGTGGATTCGTGACTGGTTCCAAAAAGCCGACAAGAACAAGGATGGGCGCATGAACTTCAAGGAGGTGCAGCGTCTCCTCAAGATGATGAATGTGGACATGAACGAGGATCATGCCCTGCGGCTCTTCCAGGTAAGCACTGCACCTAAGAATCTGGAGAGACTGGGTTGGGGCTAGAGGAGCTGAAACAAGCTGCACAACACCTCCCTGCAGTTGGATGTGTCACTTTCTACTGTCCATCCATCCCTCCATCCCTCCATCCATCCATCCATCCACCCACCCATCCACCCACCCATTTGTCCCATCTCTCCATCCATGGACTTATCCATCTATCAGTCCACCCAACCCCAGCTGGGTGCTGAGTGAGCTCCCTTGCAGGATGCCGACAAGTCGGAGTCGGGGACGCTGGAAGGGGAGGAGTTCGTGCTCTTCTACAAAGCCCTCACGCAGCGTGAGGAGGTGCTGAGCCTCTTCCAGGAGTTTTCTGAGGATGGGAAGAAGCTGACGCTGCTGGAGCTGGTGGATTTCCTGCGGCAGGAGCAGCTGGAGGATGAGGGCACAGAGGAGCTGGCCATGGAGCTCATCGATAAGTATGAACCATCCGAGACAGGTGAGAGCCAGCCCAGACATCTGCTGTGCTCTGCATGGAGGGAAGGAGGGGACCGAGACCAACACCCGCATGGCACAGGCATTCCCAGCCCCGTCCTGTGTGGATGGGCACAGGGGGGAGCCTCTCCATGGTGCGATCTGGGTCCAGTTCCCCTTTTTCCAGTCCATTCTGGCTCCATTCGGGTGTAGGAGGTTGACCAGCCATGGGGTGCAAGCTCCAGCTTTGGAGTCTGGTGCCCACCTTCCCAAGGCTGCTGCCCCGGGGTATCTCCCCTTGTGCCCCAGCCGTGCTCGTCAGGTTGAGGATGCCAGGAGCCGCCAGCAGCCTTGTTTGTCCTGATCCTGTCCCGTCCGGGTCCCCGGCTGCCGCTGAGCCTCCCCCTCTGCCTGCAGCCCGGGCTCGCCACGTGCTGAGTGCCGATGGGTTCCTCATGTACCTCTGCTCCCCGGAGGGCTCCATCTTCAACCCCCAGCACCGGCTGCTGTGGCAGGACATGAGCCAACCGCTCTGCCACTACTTCATCTCCTCCTCCCACAACACCTACCTGATAGAGGACCAGATACGGGGCCACAGCAGCATCGAGGGCTACATCAGGTAAAAGGGCTGCTCCCTCCCGGATGCTCCCAGCTCCCTCCTGCCCCAGTTCCATGCCCTGGGCGGCTCCATGGGCCAAACCCACCGAGAGGAGAAGCTCCTTTGCCCCTTCCTTTGTCCAGCATCCCTGTGGCCATGCCATGAGGTGCCCAGCAAGGGGGTCCGTTTTGGGGATGCTGAGCCCAGCTCTTCCTGCCCTGCATGCAGCAGTATCTCCACCCTTGGCGGTTTTCTCCTGGTCCCTGCAGAGGTGACACCCACAACCAGAGGGGAGGGCAGGGGGCTGGTGCCCTGGCTGGATGTGATGTCCCAGGGGTGACAACCCACCCACAGGGCTCTGAAACGAGGCTGCCGATGCCTGGAGGTGGATTGCTGGGATGGGCCAAACGGGGAGCCCATGGTGTACCACGGCCACACCTTCACCTCCAAGATCCCCTTCCGGGAGGTGGTGAGCACCCTGGGGAAGTACGCCTTCAAGGTAGGGCACCCTTCCCTGGGTTCTGGCTGTCATGGGTGGCCCTCGGTGGGTGGGGGTGATGGGTCTCTGGAGGGGGAATGGTACTGGAGCTCACACAGCTGGTGCCGCAGCAGGACTGAGCCCACCATGGGTGAGGAGAATGGCTCTGTCCCTTCCCAGGGGGTCTGACCTCCAGCCCTGCACCGTGCTGTGCCAGGGACAGGGACTCATGCAGGCAGGGTCTGCTGGGGGTGCAGGGGTGAGATGGGATATGGGGGGTGCTGGGGGATTGGAGGGGTGTGAAGGTCTCGGGGGGATACAAGGACACACAAGGGGCTCCATCCTGGCACTGATCATGCCTGGGCAGAGCCCTTGTGAGACCTCTTCAAGCCCACCGAGGCTGATCTCCGCCGGTACATGTTGCTCCCCAGACCTCGAACTACCCGGTGATCTTGTCCCTGGAGAACCACTGCAGCATGGAGCAGCAGGAGGTCCTTGCCCAACAGCTCAAGACCATCCTGGGGGAACAGCTCCTCACTGTCACCACTGATGGGCGGGTCCCCACCCAGCTCCCATCCCCAGAGGTAGGGACAAAGTGGCCACGCTGGGCATTGCTGTCCCGCCTGGTAGTGGGGTGAGGAGGTGACTCTGCTGTACAGAGCAAAGGCCAGCCCTGTCCCAGGGTCATCTTGCTGTGCTGGAGCATGTGGGGACACCGGGGTCACAGGGGTCCCAAAGCTGTCCCCAGGGTTGTCTCCCTATGCCCTGCAGAGCCAGAGGGACAGCAGGGTAGAGCCCTACACCCCCAGCCCCTCCTTGGTGCTGCAGGGAGATGGTGGTGCTGGTCTCCAGCAGTGCGGGGAGCTGGGGGACAGCAGGTCCCATGGAGGAGATGGGCTCCCCCAGGTGCCTACCTCTCCACCCACAACCCTGCAGGAGCTGAAGCACAAGATCCTGCTGAAGGGGAAGAAGATTGGGCGGCTGGAGGACACGCTGGACGGGCCAGGAGATGAGGCACCTGATGTGTCTGATGATGACAACGGGGCAGAGGCAGAGGAGGAGAGGCGGAAGGTGAAGGTGGGTGGCCCAGGCTGGGGATCGGGTTGGAGCGCTGAGCCCCCAGATGCAGCTGTGGGCTGTAGTGACATCCCAGTGCTGAGAGGAAAGGCAGAGACCACAGGGACCACGGGGATGGGGAACAGCCCTTTCTGCTCCTGGCCGTGCCAGCCTCCTCTTCGCACAGCATCCCTGTGGTGGCACCATGCTGGGAGTCCCCTGCCTCCTCCGTTCTGGGCAGGGAGGCTGCCCCCAGGACCCCCCAGCTGTTCTTGGCTGCCCTGGGCTCTACAGACCCCATCTCAGCTGGGGGCTGGGGGACGGTGCTCTCATCGCTGGGGACTTAGCGTGGCTCTGCATTGCAGAAGGACAAGGAGAGCCTGGCGCAGGCACTGTCCGACTGCATCATCTACTGCAAGAACGTGTCCTTCCGGGGCTTCCAGGAGGCCCGCAGCCATTCCCGGCCCTCCGAGATCTCCTCCCTCTCTGAGGCCAAGGCCAGGAAGCTCGTCCGAGATGCAGGTAAGGCGGAGAAGGCAGCAGCATGCAGGGGGCAGACTGCGGTGGAGAGGGCAGGCGGCTTCTTCAGGTGTAGGGCTAGAGGAAGGGAGGCGTGGAGTCTGCAGACACCGGTGTTCTCTCTCTGGGTAGGGAAAAAGGAGTCCCAGTGGGGCTGTACCCTGGGTATTGGCTCTGGTGGGTGTGGGGGGGTTATTGGCTTAGACAGTGAGGCAGGATGCCTGGGTTCCTGGGAGAGGGACAAGAACTGGCGGGTGGGTGTGTGGGTGCGTGGATGGATGGATGGATAGATGGATAGGTGGGTGTACGGGTTGATGAAAGGATGGATGGGTGAGTAGACGGGTGAACAGTGTGTAGTGTGGGTGGCTGAGTGGGCCAGGGAATGACCTCACGAGTGGCTCTCATGCTCCATCCTTAGGGAATGAGTTTGTCCGCCACAATGCCTGGCAGCTGACACGCATCTATCCCAGTGGGATGCGGACCGACTCCTCCAACTACAGCCCCCAGGAGATGTGGAATGTGGGCTGCCAGATCGGTATGCTCTGGGGGGCACCGGGGCTGCGAGCTGGGGAGATACCTCGGGTCCCGTGCCAAATGGCACCATCAGCGCCTGTGTTGGTGCCAGCTACAGCCCCAGATGGAGCCAGGTCTGGCTTCAGGCTCTTGCTGTGCCCTGGGGAGCCCAGGGGTATCCACGCATTGGTGCCTTGTCCCTATGCAGCCTCAAATCTCCCTGGCCATGGGGACAAGCAGGTTTTCAGCTCGAAGCAGGGCAAGGTGTGTTCAAGCTGCCCTAAACCCTTTCTCTGCCACCTTTCCCCAGTGGCCCTGAACTTCCAAACAGCCGGCACAGAGATGGACCTGTGCGATGGGCTCTTCAGCCAGAACGGCCGCTGTGGCTATGTGCTCAAACCACCCTTCATGAGGGATGAGGAGACCCTCTTCAACCCCAGTGATCCTAGCAGCTGGGAGAGCCCTGGCCCCACTACCCTGACAATCCAGGTATGGGGCTGAGAAGATGCCCCGGGGAGCTGTGACAGTGGGGCCGTCAGTCCCAGATGGGTTGGGACACCATTGGGCAGCGTGCTGGAGCCAAGCAGCCTCCCAGCTGAGTGGTTCTGCTGCTCCCTGGCTCACGGAGCCCCTGCCTCGTCCTGCAGGTGATCAGCGGGCAGCAGCTGCCCAAAGTGTCCAACAGCAAGGACGAAGCCATCATCGACCCGCTGGTGCGGGTGGAGATCCACGGGGTCCCTGCGGACCAGGCGCGCCAGGAGACCAAGCACATCGAGAACAATGGTGAGCCCCACTGTGGTACCAGGGACTCTCCCTGCTCTCCCTCACCCTCACGGCGCCTGCTCTCCCTTCCCAGGGTTTAACCCCCGCTGGGACGAGACGCTCCAGTTCCAACTCCATGTGCCTGAGCTGGCCCTCGTCCGCTTTGTGGTGGAGGATTATGACAAGACCTCCAGGAATGACTTTGTGGGCCAGTTCACACTGGCTTTTGCCAACATCAAACCTGGTGAGTGGCTGTTGCCCGGTGCTGGGAGCCCAGGGCAGACCAGCAAGTGTCTGGGGCTCCGCTGGTGCTAGAGAGCGGGGTAGGAGGTATTGGTCAGCCAGCCTCCCTGTGATCCCTGCAGGCTACCGCCACATCCACCTCCTCTCCAAGGACGGCACCAGCATCCCGCCCTCTTCGCTCTTTGTCCACATCCGCATCACCGAGCCGCCTGGCCCTGAGCAGGACTGAGCTCGTGGGCTGAGCAGGACCCGGATGGAAGCCATATACCCAGCTCTGAGGGGCTGGGGCCAAGAGGCCAACCCCATCGCCCTCCTGTTGAGCCATCTGTGTCATCCTCATGTCATCGTCGCCACTGTGCCCCTCTTCGCAGTAGCCTCCAAGGGCTGGGAGAAGGCACTGACCTCCCCTTCCCAGGTTTGGGATGCTGCCGCCCCTGCATGAATGTGGGGTCTGTGCTGGTGCAGCCCCCTGTGTGTCCCCTGCCCTACCCCTGGGGCACAGCTTGGCCCCGGGGAGGAGAGACGGTGCATGGTGCCCCAGCTTTGCCACGGGGGCTGGTCCCCCCTGGCCAGGGGAGCAAGGCTGGAGCTGAGCAAACCCCAGGGCTGGGCAGAGCTGTGAGAGGAATCTGTCCTTGCTGCCCCTGCAGAGCCTGATCACAGCCCCTCCTAACCCTTGTTGTATCCTTTCCCTGTAAGCAACCCAATAAATTGTTCGGTGACAGGCAGGCTCGGGTCTGGGCGCGGTGGTGTTGGGGAGAGCTGAGGGACTGGGCTTGTGCTTGCGCTCCTTCGCTGCGGGCACCTGGCCCACTGCTCACGCGGGGCTCCGAAGAGCCCCAAGAAAGAGTATGACAAGGAGCTGAGAGACTCCTTTTATACAGCCACGTATTTTACAACCATATACATATATGCCTATACACACACATACACCTCCTCAGCAGGCCTGGGCCACCGGGGCCTTACAGCAGTCAGGATTCGTCCTCATGGCGAAGCACCCTCCTTCTCTGTGGAGCACCCTCCGTCCTGCTCCGTCCCAGGGAGCCCCTCGGCCTGGCTTTCCCTCTGTACGGCGTGCAGGTGGACGGTGGGCGTGCTGGGGTCCTTGCCCACCCCCTGGCTGAGATCAGCGGCCCCGCACTCGGGGTGATGCCGCTGGATGTGTTTGATGACCTGGAACTTCTGCTTGGCCTTGTAGGGGCAGTAGCGGCAGAAGAAGGGGTGCTCGTTGGTGTGGGTCAGGTAATGGTGGCGCAGGCCGGCCGCCCAGCGGAAAGCCCGCCCACAGGCATTGCAGACGTAGGGCTTCTCCTCGCTGTGCTTCTTCAGGTGGGTCTTGAGGAGGAAGCGGGTCTTGAAGGCCTTGCCGCATTGCTCGCAGATGAAGGAGCGAGCCTCCTGGTGTCGCGTCTCCTTGTGCACCCGCAGGGCGTCCGCCCGGTTGGTGCGGTACTCGCACTCGTCGCAGCGGTGCGGCTTCAGGCCTGCGGGGACAGGGAAGGAGATGGCAGCAGGACGG
>WEIS01026258.1:0-30998 GCA_013389965.1 Todus mexicanus | reverse complement strand
TGTTAACCATAACTTCCATTCCTTTCTACACTGCAAGTAGTCATTCAGATTCCTGCGTTTTTTAAGTGTGGGACGTAATATACTGTTCCCTACATGAAAAGATGTTTATCAGGAGACAGACATGACATGCAGCCAGCCTGAGTAAACATCATGGCTCATAATTCGTATTTTTTGACATTTTGCGCAGCCTTAACGTTAGATTAATCTTGTTTTATTGCGTTTAACTGAGCAGTAGTTGGAGCTGACAGCTAAGTTGCTACCACCATCAGAGCTCTGGGAACTGAATTTCTTTTCTCTTCATTTAAGCCAACCTTCTACAAGCTTCATTGGGTTTGGTAGAAGAGCTACCAGATCATACCTTCACGATGACAGGAAATGGATCTCAAAGTCTTTCTGAGAGGCTTTCGCCAACTCGTTTCAAATGTGCTTTGTGAGAAGCAGATTAAGCACCTTAAAAATGTCTCGGCTTCTCTTGGAGCTTCTCCCAGCTCCAAGCCCTGAGCGCTTTCCTAGAATCTCTGAATCCAAATAATGGCCATCGAAGTCAACAGCATCTTAGAGGAAGAAAACCCCAAACGCCTTTATCCACAAATTGGGCCCTGAAGTTTACCTCCCAGGGTGTCAGGCTGGATTACCCATGGCTGACCAAGACCGACACTCTCACAAAGCCTCATTATAATTGGAGGTTTCTTTTAGTGGACTGCTAATGGCCGAGGATTCGCAGTAAGGGCTAAGAATGAGAGTACAAAATGTAAAATGCACATGTATAGTCCTTCTACCATTCCCTCCCTCTCTCTTTCACTGCGTATAAATACAGCCTCTCTCTATATAAATATATAACTCTGCATCTTTGTGTACTGCAGCCCAGGGCTAATGTTGAGCTGACAATAGTGGCACTAATGCTAATGAATTCTGATTATTCGGATCGGTCATTAAACTAATAAGCCCATCTCCAAATTAGCGTGGCTGCTTCAGCCAGCGAAAATTTAATCAAATCTGCTTCATTATTTCAGACGTGGTGCACTTGGCGAAAGTGACTGCGGGAAAGGAGAATGGGACCCTCATCTGATAATTTTATCACTTGACTGCCAGACCATGAAAAAATCGGTGTGATGAATTTTTTTTTTTTCTAGGGGGCGAGGGTGTGGAGGAGAGGGTGTGTGCATGCGGGCGCTTGGAGCTTTCTCTCATGTTCCCTCCAAATTAAACTAAACCCATCCTCCCTTCCTCTGCCCTGGAACTGTTTTGGTTTTCCCACATCATCCCCACCCCCTTCAACATCTTTGCTCTCTTCTCTTCCTTCCCCCAGGTCCTACTCTGCCCCCTTCTCATAGCCTTTGCACGCATGACCAAGGAACAGCTTTCAGCATCTGAGACAGAGGTTGAAGAGACTTTCGTGAGCTCTACAGCAACACAGTCTCTGTCTTGCCCAACTCCAGCCTCCTTACACATAAATTCACCCCCCTTCTATTCTTCACCCTCATTTGTCTCTTCATTTCTGAAGAAAAGCAAAAAAAACCATATCCCCTGGCAAGAGAGAAAAAAAAGATATTATTTGTTTCTGTCTCCTGTTTTTCTTGGCTTGTTAGTATTTTAAATTTGATGGGGAACATGGGTTCTGTGACTACCCACACTGCTCTGTACACAAGCATGGGGCACACATCACAAGCAAGCTGAGGACACACAATCCCAGCACACAAACCCAAAGCACACACTGAAATTCAAACTCAAAATTACCTTCCACGGCTGTATCTTTTCGCACTCTTCCATCTGTGTATACGTTAGGACCGCATTTATTGATTTCAATGGCAATGCTGCAAATAAACCATCGTGTGTCTACTACAATTTCTTGCCCATCTCTTCTTGCTCCTGCAGGTCCCACCACCTCTCTAAGAATGACGGCAAGCCAACCTTGGCAAGAGAGACTCATCATTCACAGAAATCTACCCTGCTCGCATAACTCTCATTAATTCCTCCTGTTACTAAATCTAAACAAGACATTAAAGTATTTATGGATATAGAAAACTTGACACTCTAAAGCCAGAAAGTGAATAAACTATAGAAAAAAAGATCAGGCCTCGCAAATGCATGAGCCTCATCAATGCATGGCCATGCTCAGTGCTCTTCTCTCAATAACTGTGTCCAGAAAGACAAATCTCACACTCCTTTTGGCACTGGACACCTTTGCTGGCAATTAAATAGAGAAATACATCTTGTCAGTACAGAAGTAATAAAGGACCGGCCATCCCAGAGCCAGGAGCAGGACAGGAGCCGAGACGAAGCACTGCCTTCTCCAGCAATGAGCCACTGTCTGAAATCCAGGAACACCAGAGCAAAGGAGGAAGAGTCATTTCAAACAGCACTGGCCACTCCTGTTACAGAGCATGGTAGATGTAGCAAGACTTTATTGGAAAGGGTACTGAAGGCACTTGGAGCCCATACGTTGTTCCCAGCGGCATTGGTTTCTAGCACACATTTCCTCTCACAAATTGTGGTTCACTTGCCATGGCTAATGGCTTTTCAGATCTAAATGAGTCACCTAGATTCATTTTATCTGCAAAAGACAAAGCAGGTGCTTCCAAAGGGCTACTCATTGATTTCAATCATGCATCTTACATTTCAAGATAGGATGAGCACTCCCTGGAGAATAACCCCTTTTTCTTCACTGCTGGAAATACAGACAGTTCACTCTGACTTGACAAAATCTACAAGTCTAAAATTAGAGGAGTTCTGGACCAAGGCAAAAATTACCCATGACACATCCTAGCCTGACAAGGTTTATGAAGATCTGAAGTGTCTAGGTGCACAAGATTGATCTGCACCAGAAATACTTGTAACTGGAATAAGACACTGAAGATAAAGTTGACTGGCAGCCGACCAGGCTGTCAACAGCATCAAATACAAGTGTACAGATGCCTTCTGAAGAAAGGTACCAGAATGATACTCTGCTGTCAAGCATATGAGCTCTAAACACTAACAGGAAAGTAGAAAGGAAGGTTATGGATCTAATGCCATCAGCTCAGCCAGGCAAACAAAACATATGCCCCCCTAGTTGCATCTCAGCCTGTTTTCTGCTCACTAGATGTCAAGCTCCAGCATGTTACATTTTACACTTTGCAAAGTGTTCTTCCTCTCTCCTTCCATCACCTACTACTTCCCCGTCCTCTCAAGTCATCTCTCCTTATGCAAAACACAACTTGGGGACCTCCCAACAGACAGTTATCTCATCGAAATGCTCTTTGATTTTCCACAGAGGGTTCCACATAGACTGGTTTTCTTACCCTAAATGGTAGTCAGAGCTCTCCAACAGGACCTCACTACAATCTCCTTTCCCTGACTCGGCTTAGACTATTAAATGATTTGGGTTAATTCTCCTCATTGCTGCCCTGGAAAGCGTCTAAAACTCACTTATTCAGTAAAATGTTTTGATCTAATTTTAGACTTGAAGAACTTAAAAGCTACAAGACAATTAGTCTAAGGCTATGTAACAGAGTAGCTAGGAACTGAGGTCTTGTGACTGATGTTGTTGGCTATTAGACAATTCTTCTTTTCAAGACTGAGAGAGGGATCTCTCTCACTAGGGCATGTGAGAGGAAGAGGGGATAGCAGTGACAGGTACACAACAAGTCCCCGGAAAAGGAACACGTGGTCATTATGGGAAGCAATGCAAAAAGGAGCCTCATGCCCAAATGTGGCAACCAGAACAGCACCGACGATCTGTGCTCTGCTCCCCTGGAGAAGAAAGCCGAGTAAGTTCACAAGTAAACTCAGAGAGCAAGTGGCTGCAAAACACAACTCGAAATTATGGGAAAAATGTTATTGTGGAAACAGAGGATGTAAAGAGAATATGAGCAAGCAGCTCACAGAACAGAAAGAGAAACCAGGCTCTGCTGCTTGTCACCGGACAATGGTGACAAGTGAATGCAAGCTTGGCTGAGTCATGGAGAAAACCACAGGTTAACATGTGCGGCTCTCAATATCAGGCTTGAAAAAGTCCAAGATTTACCAAAATAATATAAAGAATGCTCTGGATGCCAAATACTAATAGTAATAGCAGGCTATAATTTAGGAAGACCTTTTTTTGTCACCACAGTCTACCCAAGACCTTTTCAATCCTGCCTTCGAAAAAAAAAAAAAATTAAAAAAAAAAAATAATCCTGGAACTAGAGCTCCCAAAATGTAGCGGACCTGGAACAAGGATTACTACCTTTGTTCCTCAGTTCCTAAAGTGGAGGTAAAAATACTCAGCAACCTGTAAATAAAAGATATAACACAAACTTTCAGACATCAGAGGAACCAAAGACCAGACAATACGAAATGAAGCTGAAGAACTGCAAAATAGCCTTGCTCAGCCAAGGAAGAACAGCTCCACCTCGTCATTACCTCCTGCTTCTACCCTTCTGTGAGAGACACGGCACAGAAAAGGAGCCAGAAAACACTTTGAAAGACATGACCACTGCAAGGCATTTAGAAAGACATTTCGCTAAGCAAGGCTGGCTGACCCTACCATCCCTTCAAATCAGTGCTGCAGAAACGACTCCTCTTCTTTTTTGCCCAGGAGTTGGTGACAGTCAAGATATAGGTGTATATAGAGAGAGACATACACACGGAGCAAGTTTGCTATGAGAAAGGTTCAAGCTCTCATGTCCTATCGCCTGGAGGAGGCCGGGACATTTAGATCGTCCTCTGAGAGGGCCAGGGAGACCTTTAAAAAATGACACACACTTTGGGAGTCCTCCGATTCAAAGAGACAGGTATTCCGCTGGCCTTCTCAACTCTCTTTTCTGTCGTCGAGACAAAACTTCGTTGCAGACATGAACTATCCCCTCCTCTCAAAGGCCTCGCCATAGATCTGTGTCAGCAGCGATTAGCTGCTGCCCGGCACGTCATCCATTTGCCATTTGTTAGGCCAAACATGCCAACATTGGTAATCTAATCTTTGGCCGGCAACGGCCTCTTCCAGGTTAAATGTATTAAAGGAGTCGAGGAAACCGGGCTGATTTCACAGGCTGTGGCCTGCAGCTTTCTAACATGGCCTGACCCCCCTTCCCACCCCCTTCCCCTGGAGATTGCTGGGGTCAGGACCTCCCCAGCATGGAGCTGAGTAAAACACTAACAGAAAGAGATGAGAGGATATTGGAAACATATTCTCAAGGCCTCAGTGCTTTGGAAATCTGAGAAGAACATGAGGCGTTAAGTTAGAGCTTTCACTGCTGGGTTGTGTGTGTGTGTTTTTTTTTAAAGAAAAAACATGTTTCGACAAGAATTTGATAAAGATATCAGTAAGACAAGGTTGAGGGTTTTTAACACAGCAGTAGCAAAAAATGTAGCCCTCTGTTCACAGGAGGATCCATGTTACAAGACACCTTAACCCACAGCTCCTGTGTTGGGAAGAGAGGTATTTTGGTTGTAAGGAAATATTTCAGGTCTATCCTCTCCAGCAACAACTTGCCCTTTTATCTGTCATAGATCCCAATGTATCCAGAGCTAACAGCATTCTTTGGTGGCCTGGAAGGAGGGGATGTTCGTGGAAATTCCAAAACCTGAAGATTATCTATCTGCAACCAAGTAAATTAGCCATCAGCATTCTCAGAGAGTCGTTTTTTCACCCAGAGGTGAGGGAATCATCTACAGAGGTGCCACATACCTGTTTGTGTGAGACCCCTTGGAGCTTTGTCTCAGGGACATCAAGCTACACACGTGGCTACCAAGATGATGGAGACTCCTTTTTTACAAGGAGTCACATGGAAAAGTCAAGGGGTAATGGACACAAGTTGCTCCTGGGGAGATTCTGATTGGACTCCAGAGGAAAATTTTTCACCATGAGAGCAATTAGACATTGGAATAGTCTCTCAAGTGAAGTGGTGGATTCCTCATTGTTAGACAATTTTAAGGCTCAGCTTGACAGGGTGCTGGACCAGCTCATTCAGCCTATATTTTTTTACCTTAACGAGTTGGACTAGATGATCCTCGAGGTCCCTTCCAGCCTGGTATTCTATGATTCTGTGGCAGGAGCAGACTGAGTTCCCTAATGAGATAATTTCCCTAACATTAGGGGTGAAGAACTAACAAAAGGCTTTAAGACCAAAAAATGTTCACAGGACCAATACTGAACCCCAGAGACAGGCTCTGCAGTGGTTTGACATCAAATTACAGATGAAAACACTTACGAAAGATTTCCCTGAAAGTTCCCTTGCTTTGAAAACAATACTCAGGATGTTCCACAAATGGCCCCCAAAAGAGAGATTTCTCTGGCTTTACTCCACCACAGCAGCCAGGGTTGTGTTGGTTCCCAAAGAGCTCATGGACGTGAGTTGCCCATTCTCATTACCATCACCACTTTTCATTGCATGCTTCTTCCCGGAGATTAGCCTGGGACGTGCCTATCCTCTGCCGTCAACATCCACGGACTTGGAGGAAATTTCACATGTAGAAACCTAAAGTCTTTGGTGCGTAAACCATAAAAACAAGTACACAACACCCATTCTGCACAAAAGACAAACTCCTTGGGTAGTGTCAAACTTCCACACTTACATGATGGAAAAACTTAGAGGCACTTGGAAGAGAGTAAATCCGATTTGTGTGTTGGAACTGGTTCTCTCCTTTGGGAGTGGTTTTTAATCAAGCTAAAATATTTGTGGCAAAATGTAGTCCGTTCCTAGACACTGAGAGTTCCCAGATGCTTACTGAACGTTAACTTCGGGAAGCCGGCTCCTTCTTTGTAGTTTGCTTGGTGGTAATGTGGATTTTTTATCAGTTATTTCTTCGGTGCTAATTCATTCAACATCAAATAGGCTGCTGACACTAGTCAGAGGGGTAGGAAACAGATCCAAAGGTGGAACCAATCAGCGAAGGGAGAGCGATCAGCACGTTGGACTGTGCTGGCAATTTGGTCCCTCATACGTACAGAACCTGACACCCAAAAGAAGGCATTTAATACCCCTGATGCTAAGTGGAACAGACAGGACATAGCAGCTGCAAGCAAACTTCGCTTTCTTTAATCCTGTGTTCCTGCTTAACATCCCCTTTAAGAGAAGAATGGATTGGGGGAAGATGTCTATGATCTGTCTGAAGAGATGACAGACAAGACTAAGGGTTCAGGGGGTTGCTGAAGGACAATGACTCTGGGCAGTGAGAGGTAAGCGCCATCCCAATCATCAATTATTCTTACTATAATAGGCTGGTAGCTCAGGCTTCTAAAGTTCACTATATATATTTAATTCCCACTGCTTCAGCCTGCCCTCCCAAATACCAGCATTACAAGAACAAGACTTCTGAAATGACATCACCCTGCGATACTCAAATGCTACAAGAAACGTTCTCTGAGTTTTCCACTGATTCATGCTTTGAAGTAGAAAAGGCAAAACCATGTCAAGAAAGCACTTCACCATTTTTCCCAATTGCTTGCCTCAAACTCACACTAAAAACTCCTGGCTGAAGGACCTATTTTACTCAGCAAATCCACCTACAACACAGACACGTTGCAAGGTCCCCTGAGGAAGATCACACTCTCATTTGGGTGTGACTCGAAGACCTGAGAGCTATAGGAAGCATCTCATTTATACTCAGGACTTGGGAGAGACTGCAGCAGAGTCCAGCTGAAACACTCCAACCATAAACCCCTCAGGACTGGTCCTTCCTCAGGTCTGGAATCTGGAAAAAACTTGCCTTATTCATGTCCCTTTCAAATGATCTGCAAGATCTGGCTACAAAGCTTACCTCTCCCCTAGATTTTATTTCTCCCCCAGAAAGAAAAGTTAAGTGAGCTCAGGAAATGTTTTCTATTCTGGACAATGATTCTATTTTCCTCATTTACTACGTGAGTTCTCTACACAAAGCCAGAGCCGAGTATGATCGTATTTATAAATATGTTTACTTCAATGAATTTGATGGGATAACTCAACATTTCCTGGCCTGGCCAGAGTCCATCCTTCAAAATACCATTTTCCTTGATACTCTCTGGGTTTGATTTGTTTTGTTTCATTTCTGTTTTCTAACCGATAAAGGTGAAACACACTGAAACCTGACATAAATCTGAGACCTACTGATGTCAAACAGGTTTGGTATCAGATTGTATGAAGATTACTTAAATTAGTGTTCACCAACTGCTGTGCATTTTGGAGCAGGCCCCTGAACTGCAGGCATGCTTTCTTCAGAAGGAAGCTGTTTCGGGTTCTTTAGTGCTGTTAAGAAACAGAAAGGGAGTTGCGGCAGTGAATTATTGGCATGACATTACTCTTGGGACCCCAAAAAAGAAATCCTATTAAATAGAGTCCTTGTGATCTCATCGCTGTGTATTTCATGACTCTTCAAGAGGTTCTGCTAAAGTCATTCACTGAAAATTTCCCCTGGAAAGGCTCAGGGGAGAAAGGGCCTGGATCACCAGTTGGTCTGTTTAGCATTTACTGCCTTTGAAAGCAAGAGTTTTCTTTCTACAAGCAGCACCACTGTCTAAAGACGCATGGAGATTTCTGGAGGAACAAGAAAATGTAGCCAGGATGCAATATTTCACAGCATCCTCCCTTCATGGGGAGTGTTCAGGTCACAGGACACCTTCACTTATTACAAGTATATATTGATACTGTTCCCACTGACAGCAATTACTTCTAACACATGGAGCCCAAAGTCACAGTGGTTGGGTATAACAAGGGCATATCCTAAATGCCTGAAGTCTTAAATAATCATAATCCTGAAGAAGAGGGTCAGAAAGAGTTCTCTCTGGGATACTGCTGATATTTGTTTTCAGAGAGGAATCCCAAACTGGTGTGCTCCACAACAATTAACGTAGGGGTTTTAACGAAGTTGTCCTTTACAGAAGGGTTCTTTGAATAAGAACACAGATCACTGCTGAGCTAATCCCTCTGGATGGTTTCTGTCTCCTACAGACCCTGGTTACTGATTACATTAATTCAGCAATTGTAAGAAATTAATTCTTACCAAGACGTGATCTGGAATCGCTCACCTTTTCTCACTTTCATCATCTTTTCTCACTCTTTTTAAGCAGATCAGTCAGGATAAAATCAGAATCTTAAACCCACTCTTCTTATTGCTTGCACAGCCAAATTCAAACTGTGGCACTCGCAGTAGCTGCAACTGGAAAGAGCGGGGTGAAGTAATGACAGCCTCACCTGAGCCTACCCCAACACTACTTTAAAGACTCAATTTTAAAGCTACAAACCAAACCCTTCCCAGGTTATAACATATAATAAAGGACAGGTTGGCGGGTTGAAGCCTCCAAATTTAAACAAGGAGCCAAGGACAACTCTCAAAGACACAGTGAGACACATTAGGCTGAAAAAGTGAAGGGTTTTTCCAAAACTGGGAGTCCATTTCATTGCCAGCTGCTCTAGTATCCTGATGCGAATATGGCAGCGAGATCTCAATAATTTTATCTAGCTTTATAGTCTCTTGGATGAAGAAAAAAATCTTCCACTGAATGAAAACTAGATCTATAAAAAAGATGTTTAAAATCTATGATTGTTATTATATCACATTCTACATATATACTTAATAGTAAGTTTATGAGCTACACAAAAGCTGCAGCTTTACAGACTGGTACCAGCATCAGGCGGTGCTGGTTCCTCATTTACACTCAGAAGTGGCCAGTCTGATGGTTGCTCCACTGCAGAAGGTGCAGGTCTTGCACACCGTGTCACCCCAGAACCACAACACTCAAGTTTCCTTCCCCCACGGTCCTGGGCTGCACTCTTAAAGTTGTGACATCTACTCATAATAGACATACTTTGTATTTTTTTCATTCTGACATTTTCCACAGGAAAAGCAGTGATGTAAAGTTCAAAGATCAATGCTGCTTGAAGCACAAATCTCCAAATGAAGCCCAAACTACTTGACAGGTTTTTTTGCTCACTAACAGGTTTTAGCAGAGAGCTCCCTCATCTTGCCCTCTACTGTGGGATGGTTCCTCCTGCCACAAGCAGGTGTCATAAGAAGACCACTTGCTGTCACTGAAATGGTGACATCAAGTGACACAAAAAGCTGGAAGAACTTGAGAAGGGAAAGAGTTTGGCAACAACCCATTTAGTTCTCTGCTTTTTGTGTGCTTTTGTGTGTGTGTCCATACTTAACCCTATTAACGTAACAGACAAAAGTAACTTTCCTTAAAACTTCCTTTGTCTCTCACATTCAGACTCCAGAGTACACAGCATCTCTGGAAAATATGAGCAGGCTTCCAAGAAAACAGAGGTAACTTCATTTCCGATATTTTCAAGACACAAGCAATATATAGATATTTTAAAATACAAACCAAACATATCGACAGAAAACCCTCAGAGGCTTTCATTATCAAAACACTAACCAAGGTCAACCTCAAAACCAACCAACCAAAAGTAAAAATGGAAGGGAAGCCTTTTATGAGTCGTCTTCAGCCACAGGTCTCCCTCATGGATGTCTGCACAAAGTCACGGTAATAAAAGTCCTCCTTCCATGTAGCAAGCACCATTTTTGTAGAACCTGACTCAAACAACCCTGTTCTGGATCATGGCTACATGATCCCCTCCTCTGCAGAGGATGAAGGCAGAATTGCATAGAAGTGAGAGAAGTTTTCCCTTCGTTTGAAAATCACCCTTTCTCTGCAATTTGAATGGAAAGAAGGGAGAAAAACAAGTGTTTCACGCTGGGAAATACTAAGCAAGATCTAAAATACGCTTGAAACAAGAAACTCAGATTCCTCCGTCAATGAAATGGCTTGTTTTGTAGTCAGATCCCATTCCTATTGGGTTTTCCAGTCTCACAGACTCCTCCGAGTGGGAGCATAGGACAGCCAGTCACAAAGTGTGATGTCTGTGAGCTATCAGGGAAATGAATATTGAGCCTTATCTCTCTTTTGTTCTTTTTTTCCCCCCCATCTTCTTTTTGTCTTCTCCTTTCTCCAGAGGAGACGAATTTCTCCGTGCTGTCAGTCTCTGCGGTGAATGTGGGAAGAGGGTAAAAGAGGAAAGGAAGGGTAAGATTATACCTCACTGGGGTTAGAAAGTCCCGACAGAACAAAATATGTTTGGGTTGCTCCATCTCAGGCATTGTCTAAAGGATTTTTTCCTTTGATAAGCTGTTCTTTCCGGTGAGAGCCCCCCATACGTGAGCTTTGCCTGGAGCTCCCTTCACATCCCATACGGAAAGACAATATATCCTAAATACCTCCTTGATATATGGCAAATAGCCGCTTTCAATTTCCAATCACTCTTTTCACTTTTGCCCATATGTTGATTGGAATCTATCCTGAAGAGGATGTGTATTTATGTTCTGGGTTGGGTACAAAGCAGGGGAAGCTCACAGAAGTTCACTTTCTGGGGAATTTAAGAAATGGCTCTAAATTACAGTTGAACGGAGGGACATTCGCATACAAATTGTTCCCCCAAGTCGGCAGTAAATCACACGGCAGGCATCTCTCATGCAGCTGCAAGAGTAGAGGAAGGTCGTCTTTCTTATCAGGAATAAAAGGTACAAAATATTAAGTTGAGAAGCAAGACAAAGGAGGAGGAGTAAGGAAATGTATGGAAACTTTCACCTGTACAGAACAGTTGTGAAAATGCCATGATTTGGGGAATGTAAATGTTTAGGAGAGGAGGAAGAGTGAGGAATCCTTGTACTTCATATAAGACACAATTTTTAGCAAGGCTTTCCCATTGTATTGTATTTTGTCTTTCCCTACTATATTCCCTCGTAGGAAAATACAACCAGATCCAATGATCACTCTTTTTAATCTTCAGAACATGAAATGTACAGAGGAATTCTGATTTTGACACCTGTTAGAGTGAACGATGCAATGCTCTCAGAATTATTTCAGCACAGTTTAGACAAGGAACTTCTGTCATTCCTGTAAAATTTCTTATAATCTGCCAGGGATTTTCCCAAACTCCTGATGCTCAGACTGACACCAAGATCCTACAGCCAAAGAGAGAGAACTGCAGTGATATTTATTCCACCTCCAGTCTCTTCCTAACACTATCAAGGTACAGAGAGTCTCATATTTTCTATAAGAGAAAACTCTCAATGGCTCATGGGCACTAGAGTCACCGCTGTAATAAGCCCAAAGTGAAGAACAAGGTCATCGAACGAGACATAGCAATGCAGTGAATGGAAATCCAAGATCAGAACTCATGGAGGTGACGAATGTGATCCTAAACACTGTTTCATTTCAGCTTCACATCCTTTCTTTTTCCAGTGACTCCTGCTCACAGCTGGTCTTATTAGAAACAGACAAGAGATTCTATTTTCAAAAGTCATGGAAAAGACCCTGGTTTTCTTTCTTCTTTGTTCCTTTCATATAACACACTTGCCTTTAAAAGATTACAATCAGAATCTCATTAGGAACTTCCATCCAATTCAAATTAAACCATCATTAAAAAAATGCTCATTTTGTCATTCATTGTTTTCCTGAGAAGCGGGAGCACTCGCAACCAATACCCAACACCCATATTTGCACAAGAAATAGAATTCCTGCCCTGTAACACTTATTTTGCATGAGCAAATATTGAAATACCTTAGAATCTGGGAGTACATCCATTTGTTAATTTATTATTTAAAATTAGTCAAGCAATTTTTATAACCCTTTTCATGACCTCTAGCTAACAAATGACTTGTTACTAGCCCTTCAAACTTTCCACACAATTAAAAAATGATTAACAACTGATGAATGGGCTACAATTGAAGAAATTAGCTTGCAATTAAGAAGACATTTAAATGAATGTTTAAAACTGCTTGGATTATAATTAGAACCAGATCAACTCCGAAGGTCACTCTAGAGGGGTGTTCTTGTGGCATCAGAGATAATTCAGCCAATAAAGCTGAGCAGTGAGATGTTAGTGGTCACTACTGGCACTGGACCGTGCATGGCTGAAGTCCTGCTCAAAGGATTAACGGATCCAACCAAAGCCAGAGGCTAAGCTTAAAACTGACCCCAGGTCCCCTCCTTTAAGCTGCAGTCTTGTCAGTGTGGTCCTGTCATAAGCCGAAGTTGCAGCATTTCTCTCTGGAGAGCATCTCAGTGTTTTACCCAGAAAGGATGTAAGAAATATGATGGCATGAGAATAGAAAAGGTAACAGGATTTAACAGTTTCTCCAGAACCTACTAGACCCTTCGCACACTATCAAGGTAATATCTGGTGAGAAGTCACCAAGCATTCTAGCCAACTACAGCAGTGTTATCAGCCATGGTGACAGAGAGTCCTTCACCAATGGAGGGCTGAAAGCAAAGCATCCGTACATAAAGCACTGGGAAGAAATTATTACTATTGGCTCTTCTGCCTACCTCAGCCATATTTCAAGGCCCTCAAAGGAAAGGATTACCAGTCTTTCAAGGGGTGTTGNTTTTTATTTTTTAGTAAAGCTGTTCTAGTTTCCTTTCCTAATCGCTAAGTCTCTCTCCTTTATTTCCTTTCTTCCCTTTTTGGGTGGGGAGGGAGAGAGAGCGTTCTGTTGCAGATTTGGGGGGGGGTGCCCTGACCCCAAACTGTGACAACACCCATTTCAAATGGTTTAAGGTCGCTTTAAAAATCTCAATCAAGAGCTAATACTTCAACCCAGCACACTAAAAGCCGTCCCTAATTTAAAACGAAAAAATCACCATCAACGTTTATTCAGTTCATCATTTATGCACAGCAATTGCTCTACTCAAAGCCAGTAATTACTAAATTCAAGCCACAAAAATTTAGAGATTCATGTGACAGACCTTTGAGTTCACAAAAGAAACTACGCAAACCAAAACCTAAGAAATACACAAAGAGAAAAGCGACAATGTCGATTATTCACTTTCTTCAAAAATGTAGCCAACTAACGTACTGCTATCAAACGGCAGAACTTGTGGAGACACACCACGGTCTGTGTTCACCCTCAAGGTCATTCCTTGTCCCATTGACACTGGCCAAAACATTGCCTTTTACCGCATTCAAGTTTCCATTCTAATTGCTTCTCCCTCATCATCACCAAAAAGAAACGACATCACATTTTTGATCGAATTATTACTCCAGAAGACTTCACCTGCTGTGGATCCTCTCCATTTTTCTGCTCTGGTGGACAGATTAGGCCTTTTTTTTTTTTTTTTTGACCAGTTTCTCGCATACAGCCAGACCTTACCAACAGCAGGACACGTGGCTTCATCTGTTACCACAGCAGAACGGGTGCCCGGGCATGTTGGTCAGCAGCTCACAGCTTCCACAGATGGTGTGTCAGAGCTTCTGAGAGCATCTTTAGGGCAGACAGAAGACTCTGTGGGCCATGTAGATACATGGAGTAGATGGTCAGTTCTGTATACTGAAAGACGGCTGCTTCTTAGCAGCCTCCTACCCCAGAAAAACACTGCTGCCTTCTGCACCATGTCCCATTAACTGTTCCATCCCAACACCAGCTCCTCAGACTGCATCAAACACCTAAGGAAGGACAATGCAAGCGAAATGACTGATTTGCTACTAAGAATAGGTTATGCTTTCACCTTGTCACCTCAGGATCTCAAGTAGCTAGCAAGAGATGGGGAACACCAGTTCAGTTAGCTCCTCACAAGCACGGACTCACCAAGAAGAGGGTGACCAGGCTACCCCACAGCTGACTTCTGCAGTTGCCTCTCACTGAGATTTGTTCCGTGTAGCTTCTTGTAGCTCATTTGTTTCTATTATTTTTTTTTCCAGGACACAGGCTAAAGGCTCTTTCTAACATTCAAAACTTGTAAGACTAAAACATTCATTAGCTCAATTGCTGTGCCTGGTAAGAAAGGAGATGGCAAGTGTTAGAGGAGAGAGATTTGTAGACACGCGGTGCCTCTGCTGGGACCACAACGTCTGAAACACGTTAACGGGTACGGGTGGTGGCACATTTCCAAAACTGAAATGCACGGATGTGATGTATCGAGGGAACTCTTCAGCCTCACCTGCATGGAGCTGAATTCAGTCCCTAATTCCAGGACCAGTTGCCATGCTCACGCTTGTTCCATGAAACTGAAACAACATTCGATTCAGTAGAGTGACTTCTGCCCTGAACAGGAAGACTGCTGCAGAAGAGGAGAGGCAGAGCTTTGTAGATTTAAAGCAGACAGAGAAAGCTGTATGAAGGGGCTGTGAACCAGACTGGGGTTTGATATGGGGAAGCTGAGCCTTAAAACGGCATAAAGCAAGGAGTGATCTACAAACAAAGGGACATCTACAAATAAATGGCCATTTGATCTATAAATGGGCATTTCCAGAGAAAGTGGAAACGAGTCAGGTCAGGAATAATTACAGATGTTTCATTCATGTATCAAACACAGGAGGAGGAGAATGGATGGACAACAAAAAAGAGACTTTGCTAGACAGGAGGAGATGAGATTCTGAAACTGCGTTGTCCCAGACCACTTCAAACTATCATCCTGAGACCTTCTCTTTCCAGAGGATTCAATATTCATTTAATTCACTACTATGCTGCAGAGGGTAGGTGGGAAAAGAAAACAAAATGACCCACTGAGACCAAATCCAGAGGTGACGTAAAGCCTGTGGAGTAGTTCCAACCTCCCCTAGACCTGGCCTGAGCTCCCACCATCCACTGTCCCTTCTGATGTCAAGTTGATGGATTACAACTTCCTAATGCAGGCCTGATGCATTATGACATCCTAATGTCGGGACGATTGATTGTGACTCTTTTTTTTAAGTATGGCTTACTAGGCAATTATTGACACCATCCATGCATTAGAGCCCTAATTCAGCAAAAAAGGGCTGATGGGCCACTGCTGTGGGAAAAGATTAACCTATTCCGAATTTTATAGATCAGGGCGAGACAGGGCTTGTTCTGGGACAGGGCCACCCTCTCATTACAGGCCTTCAGAGACAGCAAAAACTAAACAGTTTATGCCACATCTTGAAGAAAATTGCTTTATCCCTTCACCTTTAAGTGGATTCAGGCGCTGCCAGTTGACTTGGGAGTGCTTTGGGGTCAGTGCACACACGCCAGGACATGGGGGGGGGAGGGTGGTGGAAGCCAAATAAAGGAAAGAGAGAGGTAAAAGCCAACGCTGTCAGCTCCTACCCTCTAACATCTGTGAATAATGGAAGTGCGGAACCAAGGCTGGGAGTGGGGAGGTGAAGGGAGAAAGGGATGGTTGTAACAGTGACAAACAAGTCTAAAGGGACTTCTCTCCTCTCAAATGTCGCTGGGGGAAGTAGACAGGAGACGGGGGAGGTAAGGAAGAGAGAAGGTCACGGCTGTAATACCCAGAGCGAGTGGACAATCAAATGTTTGCAGCTGGGCTAGGAAATGGCAATCCAGTTGCCGAGCACATCTGGCTCCCTTGCTGCGCGCCATGGGGGCCACCTGGTTTTAATCATGCTGGGATCACCTTTGAAAAACAGAACTTAATCATGGGCCTAGTCCGAGCAATAGTGTTACATCCAGACTTCTCTCCAGGGGAGCAGAGGGTGGGAAGGGGGGAGAAGATGAGTTTAAAAAAGAAAAAAAAAAAAAAAAAAAAAAGAAAGGAAAAAAAATAATTTCTTGCTATTTTGCTCAATCAAGCCTGGAACTTTGTCAACAATTTCCTCTTTGTCAGGTTAAAGGGAGTCACTTTTGATTTTCCACATCTTTGCACTTAATTCCTGCTCAGTTTACACTTTCCTTGTTGCTATTTAGCCTGGGTACACATGTGTGGGTGCTGAAGAGCCCAGCAAGCAGTGAAGAAGCTGTTTAAGGTGTCGTTGCCTCTCCAGCCCACCTCATTCCACCACAGAAATGGACAAACAAACTGTACCTAGGATCAAAAGGCCTTATACCTTTCCTGGATAGTCTCCCAGAACTCAGCTAGGGGTGCCATGAGGACAAGCCTCCCTTGGCTCAGACAAAGTCCAAAGAGCATCATCCCTCACCATAATGGCCACACTGGGTCAAAATAGAAGTCTGTCTCATGCCCGCTTTCCTTCCAACACTGGTTGGTGGCAGACGCACGGAAGAAAGACTCGAGAAGCTGTGCAAATACAGAGTAACCACCTTGGACACCACCTCCTAGGTTTTATCCATCAAAATTTTGAAGACATGTTTTATCTCCCAGATTAATTAAAATCAATAAACAGATTTTGACCTAAAAAATGCTGAGGGGGAGAGGGAAGAAATGCTAATCTAACCTTGGACATAGCATCTCTTGAGAGGACCAAAACCAGTTCAGCTGTTGCCAAATATCCACAGCACTTGCTCTTCTAGTATCATCTAGAATCAATTCACGTCAATACCTGAGAAAATAGCCCAAACAAAGCCCCATCTCTCTTCACTTCGTCTCCTCATATCTAATCTCTGTAATTTCTCATCTCTAGAAAAGAAGCAGCTGAGCAGCCTGTGCTAGAGGTCCTGAGAATCTTGGACATGGCAGAAAACACGCTTTTGTTTTTTCATAATACTTTGCCATAATAATTCGAAGTCATCAAATGGAGGTAGTAGCCATCAGGTTCGGAATGACAAAGGCAACACTTCTTTACACAGAACACTGCTAATGATGGAACTCATTGCCACAGGATGGGACAGACGCCAAAAGTCAGGAATCGATCTTTAGACTAAAGTATTGTAGGGGCAGAGAGGAAGGTATTGAAAACACAGCATCCCTAAACTAAAGTCAGACTTTCAATTCTAGTGGACTAGTTGCTGGAGCAGCAGTAGGTCTGTTTGTGAAGCCAAGGTCTCAGTCTTATTTCTTTCCCTTTACGTCTCTCACTTGAGCTAACTACCGCAGCAAAACGAAACAGCAACAGCAGCAAAAAAACCAGAGACATGCAAAGAAGGTTCTTTGGCTCCTTACAGTCCAGCCTGTGTTGTAGAACCAAGAAGCATCCTGCATATAAGTGTGCATGAAGACACGACCTGACAAGATTCAAGATGTGCACTTGACACCTTCTGGTAATGGAAATGAAACCTCAACGCTTCAGTTCTACTTATCAAATACTTCAAATAACCTTTCTGTTAGAGTTAAGATCAGATCATGAATAATCTGTGCATGTAGCTCATTTTGTCACAGATACTGGGGTTAGATTCACTGGCACGCCTCAGCTACTTCACACTGTTGTCATGCTGCAAAGGAGCTTTAAATACAGCTTAACCACACCAACCACAAGTTGTTTTGTATCTCATTAGAAAAACGACTTAATTTCCTGTGCAATCTTGTACAGGAGCTCAAATCTGCAACAGCACCAGCATCAGCATTGTAATATAATCTAGAAGTATTATAATAAAAATAAACACAGTCAGAGAGTATTTTATGAATGTTAATTATTACTAGGGGAGAAAATCCTGTTGGGTAGGTATGTGATAGGAACAGTTACCTTATTTTACAGGCAGAGAAACTGAGCCAGAGATTAAGAAGTTAAGTGACTTGCCCAAAGCCATGAGGAGAAACAAAGTTAGAGCAGGGACTAATAAGCAGGAATTCCCAGCAGCCCTGCAGGCTACGAGGTCCTTTTCTACGCACTTTTTTCACAATTCCCAAATGAGTTCCACTTGACTCCCAATGGCTCCTGAAGAGATTTCCTGATAACAAGACCTGCCTGACAGAGAATACGTAAGGAGCGTGCAACTAAGACTTGTAAAAGTTATCTTGATTTTCAGGAGGTTGGCTGCACAGTCTTTCCCACCTTTGGCCTGGAAGTAGCATAAGAGCAGCCAAAATGGCTTGACACAGCAAAAAGAAAATTACCTGATTTCTCTGTATCGGTCTAAAACAAAGCCCTGGAAACAGCCTGAGAAAAGACACGATGTTCTGGTAGCCAGCACATCATGCCGGTCTTTCTTTCTATACGAAAAGTCTTTTGCCCTGTAAAATGATAGGAAGGGAAGACAGCAACAGCTAACACTGCTCGGAAACACAAGGCTTGCTGTGCCACCTGCAGGGCTAGCTGGAAAAAATGCCTGGTGGAGGGATTAGCACCATCTCCAAGTCAGGAGCCACCGTTTCTATCCAGGATGGAGCAGCTTTGCACCATCTAATTAGTCTGGTGAACAAGAAGGTGAAGTGGACAATGGAGTGATCCTGTCTCACTCCATGGGGATGTTTCACTCCACTCCTGCCTGGACTCACCTGCCTGGGAAATGTATGTTTTGTGGAAGGAGGGAACCTAAAAAAATGAAAACACGGATGAGAATGAAAACCAGAGTTACACGGTTTACCTGTAAATCCCGTGTAACCCTTTCCTACCTGTATCTACCTCAGTTTCCCTCTGCACTGAGCTGCGGTTCTTTCCCAGGACTTCCCATTATGTTTTGCATCTGATTTAATACAATTACCTCCCCATGATTAGTTACTAATATTTCTCCAAATGCACCTTCCCCCAGTGTTTTGCTGGAGCAAACAACCCAAACAAAGGAGTTCAGGATTTGGCCTGAATATACACTTAACACTAATCCAGAAAACCACAAACGTTTTTCTGGATGGTTAGAAATATAAGTTGTATTTTGGCTGAGGATCGCTTTGCTTTCTTTCCTGGTTGGGAGACCCTACAATGGAGGACAACAGCCGTCAGAAGCTGAAAAGAGATCTCTTGAGTCATTGTGCCTTTGCTCATCGTGACACACGCTGGACAGGCAGTCCAGAATAATGAAGTCCTCTTTATTTGACCTTCTGCCAACATATGATAATTCCCCAACACACTGATCGCCAGTGCTTTCTGCAGCGTAGTTTTAAATGTCTCAAGAGACGGAGTTGCTACCACTTTCACTAGAAAATCGTTTACATAACCTAGTAGATTCGGCCCCTGGGGAGACTTTTTTATTGTGTTTGGTTTCACTAAGAGCCTTGAAGGTGTTGGTCAGTGATTGATTATTGTTTGTATTGTGGTAGCACCTAGAGGCACCCGCTGAAACTGCAGACCTGTGTGCAAGGTACTGTACAGAAGCAGCCTGAGGAACTCATCTCTTCCTAAACTTCTTGCAGCAAGGAGAGTTTGGCCAAGCGAAGAGGCACAGAGAGAGATAACGATTTACCAAGACCAAACAGTGGTGTGTAAACACAGCAAGGAGTGGAAACCAGTTGCTCTAAACACGAGTCAACGCCTGCATTCGCACCTGGGCACAGCATCCAGAACAACACCTTGAAGGTCCAGCTGATGGATGCATACCCATGAAGTGGTGCCTGATGAAAGAAGCACAAAAAATAATCATGCTACAAAGTGAAAGGGTAATTCCATAGAAACTAAAGCCCATGGGGGATGAGGCTGGTTTCACATCACTCCATTGCTCCAGTAGAAGCCACGTGCGAGCAGGTTAAATCTGCGCTGCAGTTTTCTCTCAAGCCACAGGGAAGAAAAGGAGAATTCTGAGGATAGTAACAGAAATGAAGAAAAATAAAGTTAAGTATCAAAGGTTAAGCCACCAGATAGGGTCGCAGGAGGTGGTAGATTATATGATCCCCTTGTATTTTAATTCAATTCTTCCCTTCCTACTTCAAACAAATCCTTGCTTTTGGAAACCAGCAGCTTCCCCCCTGTTCGTCCTCAGCTGAGGTTTATTATGAGACCCAAGCACTCAGACTAAACCACCACTATCCCCGAGTTAAAGCAAATCACTTGCTGACTTCTCAAATGGCAAGAGGGACACAGGTATTAAGATCAAGGTTAACACCTTCATTCAACCGTGCTCTCCATTCAGGTGGGGAATCACTCCATGACTCTGCAAACAGAATCCAAGATCTCTTTGATTTTGTAACTTTCTTCCTTCCCTGTGCAACTCATAGACCATCAGAGAACAGAAACACAGCATCACATTTGGAGAATGACAAAAAAAAATTACTACATTCATCTGATGGATGGTTAAAACAGAAGTTAAAACTTGAGCTGCATAAATAACTGATTTTGCATTTTACTTGCTTTATAGAGAAAACAAGAAAGACAGATGAGTTGGGCAGCAACCCAAAACAAACAGAAATTTTTCAGGTTTTTTGTGGGGGAACTTGAAAACAGAAACAAGTAACATCTTGGCCTTGAACAAAACATTTGATTTGACTCAAGGAAAAAACCCTTTAAAAATAACACAGAAGTTAATTTCTAAATTTCTCATTTGAAACAAAACCACCAAATTGCTTTTTTTTTTCTTCCCCAGTGTCCAAGCATTTGAATATTTTCAAGAACTGGTAGCAGGGCATATTTGTCTCTGCTTTAACCAGTATATTCCAGCATCTATTTGTGAGATACTTCATTTGACCCAAATCTGTATTTCCTGAAGGGGAAAAGAACAGAAAAGATGAGATTTTGGCCAACAAGCGACTCAGCTTTGCCTTCCTCTCTCCTGACACAGCCCTACATCTGGTTACTACACTGGAAAGCACAAACAGTGACATTCGAAAGACCACCTTTACCCAGGAAACTAAATGTAGATTGATTTGATCTACCTACATTCCTACATTCTAGGCTGGCGCTGGTGACACCATGAGGGACCTGCCTGCTGTCCCGTAACAGACATTCTTCCAAGGGGATGGCACAGAACCTCACAGGCTGCACCTGAAGTTTTCTAATCACTAGGTCCCCCATTTCCCAAGTGCATTCACAGGTATTTTTAGCCAAGAGCAAGGAAAACCAGAGACCATGAGGATCTCATCAAAAGATTAAAGCTTCATTTCTCACGTCAATGTTAAGCTAGACTGCCGAGGACGCTGAGGAATACACTGAAATGAAGCGCTGCAATTCAGCCTGGTATTTGGGGCAGGACTGAATGTGCACTAAGGGATGCTGTTAGTCCTTGGTGTCTCTTCTCCTGTGGTTTGTCCTGCCAGAAGCATCCTGGGAGAGTGTACTCAGTCACAGCATATGCCACCCGAGCGTGGATCCTCCTGTCTCATTCTCCAAGTCTGTTTACGAGGCTGAGAAAAGTTATCAAGAAGCCCACGATAATCCACGGTCTGTCTAAAATTTCCACAAGAGCCCTCCTGAGTCACGAAGATGACAAATGTGCATCCAACAAGGACTCCTTTAGTTTCAGCAATTCAAAATGAACGTTTAGAGCATCATGACCCTGTGAAGCCCAATCGGGTGTCCCTTGAGACCATCTCATTCCTTTCTCGCTCCCCCTCCAGCTCCCTCATCAAATAAAGCCTTGAGTACGTGCGTCATTCTGACACATACCCTTCAGGAAGTGATGGGAATAGGATAGATTTTCTTCCTCCTTAATGCCCCGACTGTGTCCCTGCAGCACGAGGTCCCTCATTCCCACAGTAAGCGGCCTCCTCTGCCACAGAGCCCGCTGGTAACCCGAGGAGCCATGACCAATGCGCTGTCGGATTAGCATCGCTCTGTGACACTGTCAGCAGCATTCTGCTGGGCTCTTTAAGAGAATATCCTGCTGTGATTCACAACAAGGCTTGTGTTCGGGAGACAGAGAGAATCTCATCCAGCAAATTGAAACGCGCTACAGTGAATTTCAGTATTTCTGCTCGGAGGGCTCCCAGGGACTGACCTAAATGGCGTGTGCTAGATGAAGAGTAAAAGCCACCTGCCACAGCAAGCCTGGGCTCCAGACCCACCTGTGACAAAGGAACAGGACCAGCTGAAAGAGCAAGACCAGGACCAGGCTTGAACTGTAATGGCTCCTTCTCAACTTCTCCACGGTTTGGCAAAGTAAGAAACGAAATCAGTTCATTTCACTGCAGCAATTTGTCGAAAACATGTTGGGTCACGTATCAGCAACTCTTCAATGCATCCTGCATTATTCACTGACACATATTTGTTATCTTAATTGCTAATTACAGAAATGTGGGATGACTCACTCCCAAGATGGGCTGGTGAGACCACTGGTTTGACCAGCCTCGCTGGCTGTGCCGCTGGGCAGACAGGAGTTCTGGGCACCTCTGGCTGCCAAGGAGCTACGACCAACAGCCAGTTGCTCTGAAAAACCCTCACTCCAGACTGGTTTAGCTGCTCTGTGACAGACAAAGCATCAGGTACCAAACTGAGAACAGATCAGTGTGCTGAAACTCACTGAAATATTCATAATGCTCTGAATGTGAAAGAAAAGGAAAAAAAAAGTTGAGCAGTGTATGAAGGAATGTGGGAATTATTTGCTTTTTTGTTTCATGAATACCAGAGTGCCAGAGAAAAATGCTGCATCCCAACGAGCAGAAGTGAAACGGGCAGGGGCAAAGAAGAAGAATTTACTGCTGTCACTGGAATGTGCCAAGAATACAGGGCTTAACACCTCTTTTCTTGTAAAATGGAGTTTGTACGTCCTCAAATGTCAGAACGGGTGAGTTTGCATCTCCTTGGGAAGTCCGTGCCTCGCTCTGCACAGCCCTTGCTAAATCCATCGGTGGCAATTGCTCCCTTTTAACCGAAAGCCCAGGGTGCCATCAGCCGCAACGCTCCGATTACCTGCTGTAGCAACAGAGCAATCCTCACCTAGGAACTTACTGCTACACTGGGCCCTGGTTAGTCTGCAGAAGCCAACAACATCCAAGGCCAAGGTAATTTGCCTCCAAACACAGTTTACACCAAGAGAACAAACCCACTCAGCTCTGTGCTGCGGCTCCTCCTTTTTTCTCCCTCTGGCCTCCCACATTACAGATTAAAACAAGGGCGCATCTGGCATTTACCGAGCGTCAAATACTTCTCCGAGACCTCCTAGAACAAACAGGCCCCGGCTGCCCACCTCGGAGCTGCTGATAGGTCTCCAGCATTGTGCAAGGGGTCAGACTTAGGAACTGTCAACAGCTTCCTAATGTATGCTCTTTCTCTGGGAAAGGGGGTCCCAGGTTTTATAGCCTAATAGATTCGTTAATCGGAACACACACAGGCTGGGAAAGCCACTGTTTGTTTTCTCTGACAAGTTTGGCATTTTCCTCCTGGGAGCCAGGAAGCTTTAAAGGCGTAAGACTCTCCTACTTAACCGGACAAGAAAACCAGTCTGGACAAACCGAGACATGTCACTGTGGCTGCTTAATTCTGAGCCAGAACGGGCCATTTCAAAGACTTTACAGCAACATCAATGTCAGGGTAAAGGAAATTAAATCGCCCTCCCTCTCCTCCCCTGATGTCTTCATTTTCTCCAGGCTTCCACTCCTGTACCCAAGGTCAGCATTTGGCCCATTGCAGCCACAACACGGGTGATGATACCGATGATACCGATGTTCTCTTCACAAAGCAGTTCCAGAGGGACTACTAAAAGCAAAGCAAGACTGGCTTGTTCAACAGCTGCGACGTGCCCGCAAACCGCTGCTGCTCACTCCTGACAGGGGCTGGAAACACAGGAGCATGAAACGGCAAACGGAGCGAGTAAAACTTCGAGATGAAACTCCACACCCACCTGCAAATCAGCCCCTCTCAAACTCTGCCATCAGAATAAGGACTTACTATAAATAACTCTCATATAATCACAGAGGGGAATTCCAAGTGTTTCCAAGGCTGTGTAGCCCATCCACTAAAAACGATTTTTAAAAGTATCTTGAAACCTAGAAGCTGCCACAATTTATTACACTTTAATAGCCTGGATGAGACAAGAAAATTGTAGTCTAAGATTTTATGCCATCAAGGAGGAGGAATCAGCAGGGGGATTTCAGCAGAAGTTTTCAGCCTTTTTTCTCTTGTCTTGTTAAACAGTGAAACTTTCTCTCCTAGGAAATCATTCCAGCATCAGGACTAAATCCTCTCCTTCTGAAGGGATCCTTTTCTGTGTTTGTGGACAAAACCAAACGTTACGGTCCACAAGCAGTGTCCAGCTCAGCAAGTCCCCATGCCACTGACTCCCACCACCTGAGTGTTTACACAAGGGCAGGGGATCTTCAGTTATATTCTTTAAACTGTTTCGCTAAGCACCAGCTGTAGGGAGATGTCAGAGAGAGCTTCTGGCAATAGTGGGATCTTCTCTGTAACGCTCTCAGGCCTGAGACCCTGGTTCATGGGCACATTCTCATACTGCCTTTGTGCTATTCCTTCATCCTTCTTCCCTTGTACTGGAATCCCATGGTTTCCACAACCTCTTCTGGCTCTACTACTCCAGCTATTAAAATCCTGCATGGCAGGTACGGCCAAAATCGAGGAAGGCAAACGACAGCCTAGTCCAACTGCAATTCCTTGCAGGTAGAACATTCATTTACCAGTCTTTAGAATAGGAACTCGCTTTACCTTTGATTTTTAGAGTACACCATCCCCACCCCCGCCAAGTCATACAGCCACTTCTCCTGTCACCGGTGCTCAAGCAATGCTTCTATCTTGCTGAAGTCAAAGCGTGTCCCATCGAAGTTCCAATGAAACCCTCTGCTTAAGTGCTTTGCTGAATCAGAGCCATCGTAACTATCCATTAGGCTTTGATCTGGTTAATGTTTGTCCAAATATGGCCCCACAACAGGAAAGCAATGAACCATTATTAAAAGAAGGAAGGACAGCTGGAATTATTTTAGTGTACAACTACAGGCACAAACACACACCAAGTAACAGAGTGAAAAGGTGCTCTTGTTGTTCCTCAAATTATTCTTCTGTCATTCCCTCAGTTGCAAAACTATTAATTAGGGTCTTATTTCAGTCCTGTTCCCCCTCCTGTAACACACTCAGTGCTCATCCAATTTACACACAGTTTAACTTGGCAAAAAAAGAAAGGGAAGGAGAAGAATCTCTGAGCAGGGGTGGAGGGACAGAGGTGTTTGTTTGAGGGGAGTCACCGCAGCCATCACTCAGTCACTGTAGTATTGAAGAAGGAGAGAGACTAAGGCGGCTTAACTCCTCATGCTACTTACACACGATAGAGATGTGACGTGTATAATTGAAAGGTAATTAAGTAAATACTTGCTGCTGCTGCTTCACTCACACAAACCTGTTCTGTCCATTTATTAACAAAAAAAGTGGGCCTGTTGCAGTTCAGTTTCTTGAAAAGCAGGTTAGATGCCAGAACACGTAAAGGTGACCTCTCAGCACTCATGATGGAAGCTAAACCAAATGCAAGGTCTATCCACGGTGAAGTCAGTATTGTTCCTCCTCTTTCTGATCTGAACATTCCCTACTCTATCAGAGGTTACCAAAGTCTTCTACCACACAATTTGCTTACACGCTTCTGGTGATGAGCTAATGGCCACCCACCACTGCACAGCCCTGCCCTCTAGTTTACACCACAGTGCTGACTAAGAGAGGAGCCAGATCCACCTTCAAGCACACAGGCGGCCCCAGCACTTTGAGTTGATGGACTGCAGCAGAACAACACCATTATTTTCTAAATCTTCCTGAGCTCTTGCTCTGATGACAGGAGTTGAGGACTTCAATTCACCTTTGCCATTGCAAAGATACCATACGTTCTGTTTGGACAGCAGAGGTTTAAGAGGTAAGCAAACAGACTTTGTGGTAGGTTCTGATTAGAAAACATGAGTTAAAAGGCTCTCCTGATCTGCCTGATTAGGCTATTCTAAACGAGACAGACATTTTCTTTCAAAGGAGCCTTCCATTCATCCACAGTTGATAAAGGGCAGTTTCTCAGTCCTACAGAAGGCTGGCCATTTCGCCTGACTTTGTGTGCCTGTGAGTGAAGGTGGAGGTGCACCCATGTGTGGATATGTGCATTCAGCCTCTCAACAGACTGCTTTTCAAATGAACCTCCTACTGCTGCTCCACCTCTAGGAAACATAAATATCAAAGCCAAGCTTCGCAGTAGCATGAATAAAGGAGCCGCTTGCCCTACGCCTGGCACAGACAGGAGGTACCACCCTGCCCGCTTCCTGTTTTCCACTGGAGCTAGCGCAAGGAACTCCTGTCCCCTTGCCCAAATCCCATCCCAGCAGCCATTCTTCAAAGACACTGCCCTGGGGATAGGAACTTCATGCGCAAATCAGGGACGTCCCACACGAGCTGCGTGCGGCTGGAAACAAAGCACGAAGGGAAACTTTGATTTCACCAAGTTCACTATGGCACACGGCCATGTGGCCAGGGCTCCTGAGTGGGGCTGACAAACCTGGATGTGATCGTGCGCTTCACCAGTGACCGACTACTGGAGACTGGGCCTCGACAGCCATCCAAGCAGTGCAGCACCTCCGGCTTCATGGATATCAGACTCAGTGCCCCATCTCTAGACTGGGGAAATAGCATCACTTAGAATCATAGAATAATTAAGGCTGGAAAAGACCTCTTGGATCATTGAGTCCAGCCTATAATCTACCACCACCACTCAGCTAAACCCTGCCACTAAGTGTGGCATTCAGACTTTTTTTGAACACCTCCAGGGACGGTGACTCCACCACCTCCCTGGGCAGCCCATTCCAAGGTTTTATCCCCCTTTCTGTGAGGAAGAGCTTCCGAATGTCCAACCTAAACCTCCCCAGGCCAAGATGCTGTTGGCCTTCCATGCCACCTGGGCACACTGCTGGCTCATGTTCAGCTGGACCTTCATAAACGCTTTGAGAGCCGATGAGAAAAAGTGTTAAATGTTCACATTATCTCACTGAAAGTTTGCATCTTATCTCCCCCGCAAGGGACAACCACCCAGGTACTGCTGGTAGAGCAGAAACCAAACCACTCCACCAGGCATCACCTCCTGCCTACTCAGAAAAGAAACCAATCGCCCCTCAGGGCTGCTGAGTTTGACACAACTCTGGCCAAAGCAAATGGAAAGAGTACCAGTGATTTCCAGAGGAACACAAGGAATGACTTTACGGATCACAGAATCATAGAATCATTTAGGGCGGAAAAGATCCTTACGATCATCAAGTCCAAACATTTACCTTACTCTGCCAAGTCCACCACTAAGCCATGTCCCCAAGCACCACATCTGCACGGCTTTTAACAGCATTCAGGGATGGTGACTCAATCACCTCCCTGAGCAGCTTGTTCCAATGCCTGACAGTCCCACAGTTTACTAATTTCATTGGATTCAGTCTAAGCTGGCTCATTTACTACGATTTTTAAAAAACCAAAACCATAACCCAAACTTTTTCCCATTCAGATTGTAATTCTTCATTTCAAACCAGAACAATAAACCAAACTGGAACTCCCTTTTCCACTTTTCTAACACTATGGCTTATTCTAGTAACCTATTTTTAGACCTCTGATATGTATATAAAAATATACATTCCCAGAGGACTTCATAGCTCTATGTAAAGTGAACTTGTTAGAGCACTTACTAATGACACACCCAGATTTATTGCTTCCCATGTTTATTTTTTGACATACGAAAAACCCAAACCAAACACATAACAAATAAAAAGGCAGGTATTTGTATGTTTGGCTAAAAATAATACATATATATTTATAAGCTATGCACCGATAAAGGATTTATCTTCTTTGTATGCTTTTTTTAGGCAAACCCCTTTTCTTTTTATGGTGATTCGATAAAAATCTAGATAGGCCAGTATTTTTAAAGCAACTTTTTTGTGTGCTGATGAAAACCTAGCCTGCAGAGAAAACTCACAATTTCCTCATAGAAATAATCAGGATTCTCGAAACCACAAGGTCCAATTACGTCTGGACACATCTAAAGACCCTGATAAAAGATTAACATATGAAGGTCCTACGGTTTTGTGCCATGTATCTGTTCTGTTCTGCCATCCTGCAAGTATTTCTGACACCTCACTCCTGAGTTAGAGGATCGGGCACATCTGAAGGAGAAGCTGCAGCTTTAATGAAAAGCTTGGTAAGAAATCTGGTATCAATGGGAAAAAACAGACAAAGAGTTTGGAGGAAAGGTGTACCAAGATGATTTCTCAGATCTTGATCACATTTAGCACGATGGACAGACAGATGGAAGAAAGGAAGAAAGCAAGGAATGCACTTACCATGGATGAGAGAGAGGCCCAAGCTCTCAGCATCCTCGAGGGGCTGGTCCTAGTAAGAAAACACTGACCATGCTTTGGATACTAACAGCATACGACAGGCGCTGAGGATGGGCAGGAGAATTTATTGGTCCATGAGGTTTTCACAAGCTTCACAATGTTTCACTTCCATTGAATCCAGCACAAATGAGCCCTTTAAATATCTATTAAAATCTGTGCTTTAATATCTACATCAAATTTACACATGGGACTGAATATCTTCTGCGTTTCTCAACAAGTTTCCTTTGGCTGTATTGACAAGGACCATACTTCCCATTTCATACATCTCATGTGGGGTATTGCTTCCGTCTACTTTTAAAACACTCTCTGCTGTTCCCCATACTTGGCTACTAGACAGTAGAGAACATAAAGTTTTCATTCAGTTTAGAAGTTTGTTAAATCTTCAGCTCACTTTTAGCATGAAAATGCAGGTCTGCACTGCAGATAAGCAATACTGGAAATCAAGTCTTTTTTCAATGTGTAAAAACACACGAGCGCAGCTTCTCTGCAAACCTGTTCTCAGAGAAAACCTCTAAAAAACTCATGGTCTCAGATGTGTGCAGTACTAACAGTCACATTCCCTCGTGCTCGTTTGAACCCTCTCTCCCAAAGGTATGAAGGTTTGTTCAGCCTGGAGAAGAGAAGGCTCCAAAGAGACCTTTTTGTGACCTTTCAGTATCTGAAGAGGACCTACAGGAAAGCTGGAGAGGACGTGGGGTAATGGTTTTAAACTAGAGAAGGGTAGATTTGGATTGGAAATAAGAAGGAAATTCTTCACTCTGAGGGTGGTGAGACACTGGCACAGGTTGCCCAGGGAAGCTGTGGATGCTCCATCACTGGATGTGTTCAAATCCAGGTTGGATGGGGCCATGAGGAACCTGCTCTAGTGGGAGGTGTCCTGACCCATGGCAGGAGGAATTAGATGATCTTTAAGGTCCCTCCCAACCCAAATCATTCCATGATTTTATGAATATACTCTGGGATCCTTAGTACCCTTAAAGACCCTTGGAGCAGGGAATTGGCAGCGCCTAGCTCATCACCGGCTTTACCTTAACAAAAGTATTAATCTGACAGTATCTACAAGCAGGGACAGCATCTTTCTGGGCAGCACGAATTCTATATGCAAGATCTTAATTCAAAAGGAATTTGGCACCCTATTGAATGTCTCCTCCTGGCCAGGTCTCCAGGTCAAGTACTGCAAGCTGTGATAATGAGGCTTGATTCTGACAATTCTGACCAGTAGCTGTTGTCATCCTGACTGCTTCTAAACCATCAAGAAGACACTGAATGACTTAGGCAGGGTTTATTTTTGGTATACAAATGTAAAGGAAAATGTAATTCAATGTCACAACGTCTGCACAGTCTCCGAGGAAATCTGATTTCAGAAGCCCATGAAGAATCTCGCCAGCCTCGTGTCCATTCTCTAACCAGATTTCCCTTTCTCTGTCACTCAGGTAGAATTTTTTTCCCTTTCTTTATTTTTTTTTCCAGTCCTGAACCCTCAAAATTCCACCTTTCCTACAAAATATTTTCTGCCCTGAGGAAAAATTCTGTCATGAACTGATGTGTGCATTACATCTCAGTAAGTGAACATCGACCAGAAGCAGCTGCCTTTAGTGCACCAACAGCAGGGACAAAAGAAAGGTGGGGAACAGGAGACACTACCAACTGAGAATACTAACTCTAGCCCTTTTCTTTTGTTTTCTTCTGGTCCCCACCATTTAAATCGCACAAACATGCCCTCGCTTCAGATCAGTTACACCCTGTTTACATCCCTCTGCAATTCTTCTTTAGCAGTGCCAGTAGGAACCAGCATAGCTGTCATTGCCAGCCTCCCGGAGCGATGTGGTTCTAAAGGCTCCAAGCCTGGGAGGCTTTTAAAAGTAGCACACAGTATTCTGTCAGAAAGAGTCAAATAAGAGGCAGGCTGCACCAAGCTGGAGCAGTGTGTAAGACACCAGCGGTTTTGAGAAGGAATAACCCAGCAAGAAGAGAAAGCCATGACATTAAGGCCTTAAATTGCACATACAGACAAATTCCAGCTCTGTTGCACAACCTCAGTGCCACGGAGCACATAACTGACTGCTCCTCAGTCTTCCTATCTGTGAAATGGGAATAACAATTTTCCTTTTCTCTTTTGAAAATGTGATTTGTCCATTTCTGAGACGGTCACTCATTCTGGGTACATGTAACTGGGACTTGATCTTAGTTAGGGCTTCTAAGTTGCTACTGTAATCATCTCATACTGTAGCGTGCTTTAATCATAGAATCATTTGGGCTG
>WEIS01026257.1:0-18500 GCA_013389965.1 Todus mexicanus | reverse complement strand
AAGTGAGAATTTAGTCTGTAAAACCATCCCAGACATACCTGCCACTGAGCTGGCCATCTACTGTTGCAAGTTGATGTTAGAGAGCAGCCTCTGTACATCTCAGTAGGTAAACAGTAGTTCCTTGATATTAGTGCTAAAAACCTATGATGTTACCTTTTTTTTTACTTTTTTTTTCTTTTTAAAAAAAGGGTTCAGATATGTTTGAGGGGCGTGAGAGCGTGGCATTTCTTTGTGTTGGAGTTAAGAGATATCTGCTTGGATCTTTCTGCTTTAGTAAAGTACTTGGTATCTGGGTATGAATTTGCTAACACAACCGCAGATATTCAAGAACAGTTAAGATTTTTGAAATAAATATCTTTGTGAAAGAAGTCGTCATCTCCTGAAAGAAGAGGGAGGGAATTTAGCTGTCACAAGCAGGAAAAGCTGCCAAGCTCCTGCATTTATCTTTTCTTGGAAATAGTTTCCTCTGACCCTGGACTCACTACGTTCCTTGTTCTCCTAAAAGTAGTTTTGGAAGCTGTTTCTCATCTTCTGATATTGATGTAACCTCAGAAGGAACTTGTTCTGACATATGGCATTGATAATTCTCATCTTCCCTTCTTTGAAGTTGCTTTTAAGTGCCCAGTCTTTACTTTTCTAGAAGTACAAGGAGTAACATAGAAATGAATTTTCCAAGCAGAACCTATGTGTATACATATGAGGAACAGGCTGGGGTTTTATTGATCTCTTCAACTGGCTTGCAGAGTGAGGAGTGAAGAGTCCAGTGAGTAACAATATTAAAAAGTCAACCATGTTGTGCCTAATGATCAGCAGCTGTGCTGCAAGGCCTACTTTTCGTATAGACAGGTTACAATTAAAATTTTACCAGTGTAGCCAAGAGTTTGGATACCTACTTTAAGCAATGAGGTGTCTACTTTAAAGTTATGGCTGCTTAATGAGGAAATACATTTCTTTCAATACATAGTAAGAAACTGTCAACTTTAAGTCACAATTTAAGTAAAACAGACCTTTACTCTCAGTTAAGGGCTACAAAAGAGTGACCGAACTCCAGGCTGTGGAGAGCCTTATGGATGGGGAAAGGCACAAGCTGAAGGAGTAAAGTCATGTCTTTTCTGCAAATGGAAATGTGCAATAACGCCTTTCTGCTTGTACCATGCTGTAGAAACCAGGGTGGGAAAGGTGTGTGGGTGTTTCTAACCCCAGCTTGCGCAGGTCAAAAAGATAAATTTGTGATAAATAAATTGTCTTGAGCTGGCAAACCCACGAAGCATATCTGCTAGTGTTTGATGTTCAAAGTCACGTCAGCAGGGCATTCCATGTTCTGGTTTCTCCTCTGGAGGGGAGTAGTGAAATGGTGTTCAGTGCTGATCAGTTTTACCGGGCATCCCTTGCCTTTGTTGTGCATGTGCCAGAGCAGAAAAAAAATGGTAAGGATTTCATGGAAGCCAAAGAATACGAAGGAGACCCCTTTCACCCTATAAAAAGTAGTGTGGTTTTAGTTTACAATGGGTGATTTCTGAAGCAATGTCAATGCAGACAGATACTTGGCTCTTTAATTTCTGAATCAAAAGCTTCTCTCTGTCTGAGTTTCCTACTGATGTTATCCAGTCTCCTGTTCCTGGCAGCTCTCATTTACATGCTACTGCACATGACCACAACTGCTGTGTGTTTTTTGGAGATCTTATTTGAACTAACTTTTGAGCATTCCAAACACGTATTAATAGTTTGCAACTTTTAAAACTTTGGCCTTTCTGAGCCCTGAAGGAGTGGTGGAGTGTGTCTGCGGAGACTACAATCTATTCTTCTACCTTAAGACAAGAGGTGAACTTAGTATCCCGTGGTTCTGCTGACATTCTCAGGTATTTGTCTCATCTTCCATGTGAGACCGAGAACCATCTGTCATCTTTCCCGTCTGTGAAGGAGATTAACAGGTCATGGTCCACGTTTTAGATAGTTCAGAGTTATATCTACTACCTCACTTCAAGCATATGATTTGTCAGCTGGATGTGGAGGATTTTTGTGTAATTTCAGAACAGCGGAAGGCTTGCTTGGTCAACTACTTTTCTGCTGTAAGCTCTTGAGCATGTGCTGTATTAAAGGCACAGTCTCCATTTGGTAACTGCCGTAGGTGCAAATTAAACTTTTAAGTTACTTCACTTGCAGGTGTAATTGTTTGAAAAATGAAAGAGGCTTTCGTTGAGATGAATGTACCTTTCAGGGCCATAGAGATACTTTTTGAAGAAGGTCTTCAGCCTGTCTTGCCAGAAGTTGCCTGAAATGTAGGTTGTGCTGCTAGAAGCCACATAGATGCCAGGGGGTTACTGAAAGGGTTTTCCATCTTACTGTGCAGGATGGATGTGGTGGAATGGTTCACAAGCTTTGAAGGCAAAAGAACCTGTAAATCTATAAGGTTGACAGTAACAGGAAGGAAATACTTATATTCAGGCAAAATTAATAGGAGAATTGGCTGAATTTTAATTTGTCTTGTATTTTGTTTCGGAGGTTGACTACCTGTAAGGCTGAAGCATGAAGCTGAAGTGATTTTTTTGGTTTTGGTTTTTTCCCTGTGTGCCAGTTCACAGCAAGCAATAAAGAATCATTTCCCAAGAAAATATGTTGACTAAAATTCTTGTTCTGAAGCTGACAGGTCAATAGTTCGTATTAGAGAAGAGGAGATAACCTTCACTCTTTTGTGAGAGTGGAAGAGATACAGTACCTTGCTCACTGAAGCTGGTTGACTGTGTGTATTGTGAAATACAGGAGAAATTGGCACTTCTGATAAAGTTTGGCATAGTTTCTGGAACTCGTGTTAGTACTTCATGAAAATTTATTAATTTATTTGACAACACATCTTTTGGAAGCATCTTTTGTGGTATACAACCATGGAATGTCCTCATTGTTCCTTAAAGAAATCACAATTTTTTTTAATGACTCTTTCAATATATGTGCTTGTTACGTAGTGTAGTGAAATGGGAAATGAAGCAAATTGGCTTTTGCTTGGTCTGATTTTGTTCTGGTGCTAAAATACAGGGTGATCTCCAGGATTTAGCTGAAGATGTGAAGATCTGAGGGTTTCTTAATTTTTCTTTCTCAGGCACACTACACGCTTAATGAGATCTCTGTTGAAAAAGCCCATCAGCCCCAGCTGAGGAGAGAAGATAGACACTCCTCAGCAGAGCTACTTATCTAGCTGTTGGCTCTGGTCCCTCCTCCTAGGTTTCATCAGGGGCTTCTGCCCACACCATTCCCATCCCCAGGGAAAGTGCTCATCTTTGCACTATAGGGACAGGAGATGCATGAAAACACCCACCTACAAAAACTTTCTCTCCTGCTTGGCCCCTCAACATTGTTCTGCATGTCCCCATTGTGCGTTTTTGCATTTTGCAACCCATTGCCCAGACAGCCCCCTTGCCCTGGGTGTAAGCAATGTTGTAGAATGTAAGTGTAGGGGTGCTGAGCACCAAGGAGTCGTTACTTGCTGCTTGTTTGCTGCCTGATGTTCAGGCTTGTAGATGGCCTTTGCCTTCCAATTGCATTTTGGATTTGCTCTCCTTCAACAAGGAGAGTAGTATCAGCGCATGTTGTAGCTTGATGTCCTTCCTATTGTTGACTCACCAAAAAAAAAAAAGTAAAGGGAATGCATGTTGGTTAATAGGCTATATTGCATCTGTAAACCATGGGGATTAAAATGGTCCTTCACTGAGGATAATCAGCATCTGATCCTTGGCTGTTTAGCCAGCGTTCTGCATGAAATGAGTTGTGCTGCTTTCTGTCTTTCCAGCAGAAAAGCTTGGCTTGGTTCATCTAGGGGGAGGACAAGTCAGTTTAAATCAACAAACAAAGTAAACTAATTAGCTGGAAGTAATTAATGTAGCATTCTTTAGATGAACACTTCAGTTTTCAGTCTATTAATCCATCGAATACCCAAGTGCTGCATTCACTGTATGCTGCTGTGTAAGTGGCATTAAAGAGCAGGCTTTCAGATATGCAGTGCTGGCCTTGCTTTCCTCACCAAATATACGTGAGAGGTGTGCATAAAGCCACATGCACTCAAGAAATGTGATCCTTCTAAGCACATTCCACAGAAAACAGTAGTGATTGATGCTGTTTCCTGTGAGATTTTCCTTCTATTTACATTTTTTTGATTCTTCACCCACCCTCCCTCTGTTCCTGTCTCTCCACTCCCTTTCTTTATTTATAACTTTATCTCTGTGGCCTTGCCCCCATTCTGCTGGCAGGCAGGAGCAGCACCTCTGAGAACCAGCGCAGCCACTGACACGATACATGGGAGGGTAAGCTGAGGGATGATGTTGAAGGGCCATTGCAGCCCTTCCCTGCAGCACCAGGAGCCCCTTCTTACATGCCTCTGAGCCATACCGGGCTGCTCGACTCTCCTGGCTCCTGGTGTGGCAGAGAAGAACGATTGTAGGCCTACTGCCAGGAAAGAAATTGTAGCCACCTTCCTGCAAACCATTGTCATGGGCATAAATACCCAGCATATAGAGATTTACTGCTGGAAGAAGTGCAAATTTTTATTTTTCTGAGTTTTTGGAATCAGACTGTGAAACAGAAGAAACATTTGTTGCACCTTTGCCCTGCTGATGGCAATACCATGTTTTTTCCAATGTACATTAAAAATAGATGTATAAAAACCTTAAGAGTAGATCTAATCAAATTGTTTGTTGCTGGTAACATGCATTGGGGATTTAACCTCTTAAATTTCTTTTTATGGCTATGGATGTTGATTTTACAAGCCAACATGATTTAAAATTGTAGAATGTTTTGAGTTCAAAGGGGCTTTTAAAGGTTATTTACCCCAGCCCTCCCCTACAGTGAGCAGGGACGTCTTTAAATAGAGCAGGTTGCTCAGAGCTTCATCCAACCAGNTCCCTTCATCCCCCAGCCTGTATTGATACCAGGGCTTGCCCCGACTCAGGTGGAGGACTTTGCCTCATAAGATCCACGCAGGCCCACTTAAGTTTGTCCAGGTCCCCCTGGATGGCATCCCATCGCTCTGGCATATCAACCGCACCACTCAGCTAATTTTAATTAACAGGAAGCTCTTAATTCTGTGTCATTTTGCAGAATGTTTTTTTCTTCTTTTTTTTTTGAAATGTTAGAGGAGGTCCTTTTTTGTATTGCTGAAATTGCTTGTTTCATACCCTGCAGGCCATCTGCAAGTTGCTTACATTCAGAAGAAATTCTGAATTCTGCAGAAATGTTGAGTTACTAAGAATTATAAATAATTAAAGAAATAAATAGAACCCCCCCATTATTTTTCAATATGGAACTTCAAAACTTTTCCCTTGGGAATTTTGAGAATAGTGCAGTGAAATTTTCATCACTGAGCCCTTCTTGTTGTTCTCCAGGTCTGACTGAAGGAGAGAATGACTTCAGTAGGAGGAGTACTGAGTACCTTGTCTGAAGAGCTGAGTAGGCAGGTGATTGCTTCACAGTTTTCCTGGTTGAGCAGGTCCAAGGGAGTGAGGCACTGGGTTGCAAGAGAGCTTCTGACCTGCACAGGTCATTTTACTGTTTCTGCTGAGGTATGGGGTGGATTTGGGGGATTTCTTGCTTCAAGTAACTCCCTCTGGGTCCAGCCAAGCCCACAGACACTGAGCAGGACTGGGGCACATCCTCCTGCACAGCAGTGCTTGGAGGTTCAGGGGATATGTTTCCTTCCACACTCCCCAAAATTTTGCTTGTTCTAGGAAGACTATACCCCTCCTCAGTGCTCTGGGAAACTCAAAATTCAAAAAGATACTTTTAAAATCATTACATTATTTTAACCGAGTTGTCACTTATTTCCAGTTCCTAAGCTCATGAGTTGATTGAGCGTTAGTAGTTGAAAAAGCAGATTGCACAGATCCAGAAAGAACTTGTGCCTGTTTGAGTATTTCTCTTTGGGAGGGAAGTTCAGCCACAAACATGGCAATTTTTCTGGGATACAGTGCATATGACAGTGCCTCAAATTTCTAACATCCCTTTCTCCATTTAAAACAACTGGAGACACCTGGATCCAGAGCTGACTGAAGAGTGACTTCTGCATTTGGCTGTATTAACACCAGTATTTCACTGCAAATATCGGTGAAGTCTTACCAGGGACATGAACCACATTTTAAAACCTGACCTTGACCTTAAAAAACAGTGGTGAAATGTATTAGAACTCTGAGCGCCATCCATTAAAAAGCTTTGTACATTTTGCACTTCGCTCTGCAGCAATATGCTTTTCTCCCAGAATTTTAAGAATGGTCTCCTGCATCCACAGGCTGACTGACTATCAAGATTTAGCCTTGACCAATACAGTAGTGGAAATCTTGCAAAGTGTTGGTTATGGGATGTCTCCATGTTCCACTGCTGAGTGCAGATTTCAAAAAACAAAACAATACCAAAAAACCCTAAAGAATATATACTTGCCAGAGATTTTATTTAAGAGGTTTTGACACCCTTCCTTTCATTTGAAGTTTAAGTTCACTAACTCGTTGTGCTGCTGTTTCTTTCAAACAGGGAAATGTCTGTTGAATGCAGCAATTTCACTGAGCATCTTTGCAGATGTATGTAAGAAAGCAGAAACCACAACAAACAAAAGCAGTCAGCACAAGCAGCAGGCTTCTGATGTTTTAAGTAGTGTTAGTACAGTGCATAGAAAAGCCACTAGTACACTGATACAGTTGCCTGTAAAGCTGCACGTATGTGATTTTCTGGGCAGCATTTTGCAGTAGTGTGATATGGTAGAGTTCTGTGTGTGCTGAAATCTGTGATAATAAGAGATGTATGTTGCCACATCTTGAAACAATCTCCTTCACTTCCGTGGCATGGACTGACCACTTTCAGAAAAAAAGTCCACAGGCTTGGAAGCTTAGCTGTGTAGTTTCTTTGTTTAAACACCTCTGTCTTTCATGCCCCAGGAAAATAAAATGCAAAGTGCTTGGAAAAAACAGGCACTTTGCCAGCATTTTAAAGAGCTGTGAGAGAAGAGTTGCTAGGCTAGTGACAGGTTCGGAAACTTCTTAACCAGCATGAGAGATATCAGTAACAGAAACATCTGGAAATGTTTAATTATTTGGTAGCTCACTTCATGTATAAATTTTTCCTTAATTTAGATGGAGAAGGTTTGTATTAGATCATCATTTGAGATTAAAGGGTGTGCATGCATAACGCAGTTTGTGCCCTTGGTATGAGGTTTTTCCAGGGGATCCCTCATTGCTGTGACGACAGCTGCCCTCTTTGTGGCAGTGTCAGCTCTGGCTCCAGGACTTGCTCAGAGTTCATGAGCACTAGAGCTGATAAACGTGCCTTTGGTATGCATATGATGCATTGGCAGGAACTGTCTCCACTTGTGTTTCATCCCTGAGTTATTACAAGTGCTCGAGGAAAAAAAAAAGGTATAAGTAGTGGGTCTGCCCTGGAAAGATGAGCCCTCAATTTTTGTTCATAGCCATTGCCTCTAACCCTAACAGTTTGCTGGGATAAAGAGTTTGGGTTGAGGCTCAGGCCTGCATCTGATGAGGATAGGGTTTGGCTCGCTGGCAATGCCATGATGACTGGGAGCGTTACAGAGTGTGGCTGTGACTTTCCCTGGGGGACCACTGTGAACTGGTTGGCTGTTTCTCTGAGGAAGCCACTGATGGAGGCAGCTCTGACTCCTACTTCTGGTCCCTCCAGGGCATCTTCCATCAAGGATTCCCAAAGTCCTGTTGCTTCCCTTGGTGTAGAGGTGCACCAGGGTGCTTCCTTTCACCACTCCTCAAAATAAACACATATATCCAACCAGTTAGATGTCTTGGAAGCCAGGCAACACAAACACCATACCACAGTGGTATTAACTAATTCCTCATCTCACGGTAACTACATGCTTTTGAAAAGCTATGTAGTACTAAATGAGCCAGAGAGAGACATCAGTACCGTTCCTGAATTCACACTCCTTTTCCTTCTTCCAGTTTAGTGTGTTGCAGATTGCCTTAGCTATAAATGTTCCCACAAAAATTAACTAAGAATTGTGGCAAGAAAAGGTTTTCTCAGCAAATTTGTGCTGCTAGTTATTCTGCACAGGGAGGAGACAACTCATGCTCTTGTGATGCCGGTTTAATGGGACAACTTTCCGTAATGTCACAAAATTCAGAAAGCATAGCTAGGGAGAAGAATGGAGACAGGTCACGTATGGCCCCCTTTTGCTGTAAGCAACTTTTGGGGTTCTTTTAATCTGTTTTACATGTCTCCATAGTCTCCGTAGCACATTTATGGGGAAAAGTTTATATTTTAAATTGCATATGTAAATATTTACGTGCATCTATTGCAGTGATGTGCAGTGTTCTTACAGGCACTGGTGTACTTTCTTCTGCCTTTCACTTTCTCTGTGCTCATTGTACTGTATGTGACCATCTCGCTGCTTATCTCAAAGCCTCCTGACAGTGTGTGCATTTCGCAGACAAACTCATTTCCTTGCTTTTTGATGTGTTTACTCTTGCCTGTACTCTGCACCATCTACTATGAATGACTGAATTTTCCACTCAAAATGCTTATGTTGCAGCAGCATTCAAGCTCAGACCTGCTGCTAGCAGCAGTGTTTGACAGCCATGACTGAACCCTGGGAGATCTCTGCATTCAACCCTCTCCCATGAACCCTGAACTCCTGCCCAAAGTGACCCTAATGAATACAGATATTGTTCTGTGATGCAGAATACAGCGAGGAGATGAGAACGTTCAGGCTGTGGTTCAGTTACAGGCACTTTCTGTCCTTTATGAATGTAATGTATAGCCAACTGCAGTAACATACAGAGCATTGATACCAGTGAACAGTCACAGTGATGGGCAACAGTAGCAGGCTTTAGTCTCAGGAAAACTTCCCTGGTCAATTCACAAAAAAACCCCAGAGCCAAAGGGTTGCTGTTTATGACTTACTGAGGGAAAACTTCTCCGGTTTTGGAAGGGTAAGAGGGGAAACAGAGGTGCTCCTGCACCTTCTCATTCTCACTGATCTCAAAATACAGTTGAGATTTTGCAAAACCTCTGTGGTTGTGGACTTCTCCAGCTGTGGGTCAGGCAGAAGGAGAGCTAAACCATGTCAGTAAGGAAGAAGGGTGGCTGAATTACAGTTCAGAATGACATCCCATGCACTGGAGCATGGAGCTCCCCAACCCAGGCAACTCAGATGGGATCCTAAGGTTGCGGGCTTTGCAAAGTGCTCGGTTGGCTTCAGACAGCAGCTCAACCAAATGGTGATGAAGTTACCAGGTAGTGAAGGCTCTGTCCTGCCCAGACCACGTTACCTGTCCTGCATCTGTAGCCATGTTCAACCTCCTTGTGTACACCAATGCTTCATCATTAAAAGCATTAGAGCTGGAGAGAACTGCATGTGCTTCCTGTGATAAACACCATTTAAAGCAGGAATGATAAATAGAAACAGTGAGTGTTTTCAGAAAAATGCATGTTTGAAATACTGTGGAATCATCAAATTTGCAGTAGGTCAGTTTGGAACACCTGCCTGGTTGTTACCCAACCGTGTATTCTCATGCGCATAGACAGAGCGTTAATAATGACAGTTACAATATTAGGGTTCGGATGGCAGGACATCAGAGAGAGTACTGATGTCAGTGAAAACACTTGTGGCATCCTCAGATGACTAAGGAACATGAACACTCCTTAATTTTGAAGGAGTCTCTCCAAGAAGGTACCACAGACAGAAAATCTATGCTCTTTTCCTCACCCCATAGTTTGAAGAACAGCTATTAAAAATCCATCGGATCTGAAGCTTGTTGAGCTTCTTGGTTTGGATCTTTGTTATTTGAGACACAACTGTGATCAATGCCCAGGCTGCAAAGTGTGTCTGTTAGAGACAAACAGCTGGAGGTATCGTCTTTTTCCTACAGCACTGAAATGGCCTCTCTGCCTTGTTCCATTCATCCCTGTTTTTTTGCTAGCTTGCCTTTGTTATGGTCACTGCTCTGAGGTCTGCAGAAAAATGGTGGGAAGCCAGCAAGTATGACCAGGAGCTTTAAATGAAGTCCAAGAAAGGCTGGTTGGTGTTTGCATCAAGGCTCCTTCTATCACAGAATCACAGAATGGTAGGGGTTGGAAGGAACTTCTGGAGATCACGAAGTCCAATCCCCCTGCCAAAGCAGGTTCACCTAGAGCAGGTTGCACAGGAACACATCCAGAAGAGTCTTGAAATTCTCCAGAGGAGGAGTCTCCACAGCCTCTCTGGGCAGCCTGTCCCAGGACTTTATGCACCTCCCCTACATGCTGTTACTGTGTTAGAACTTACCTTAATTGTCACTGCAATATTTGTTTAATTTCCTTCGTTGTTAAAACATTTTAAAAGAAAGCGAGGTTAGCTTTGATTGGGTTTGTTCAGTGTATTGCTGAATGTTTAGGGGTTTGCTTCTTATCTGAAGAGGAAAAAAAGCTGCATATCTCATTTGGACCAGCAGAGGTACATCTTGCAATTACTTTGCTGAGTAGAAGGATTTTGCAAGCCATTTTCTTAGAGTGTGCTAGAGGTTTTTTTCCTTTTTTTCTTTTTTTTTTTTAATCCAAAAATTCTTCAGTGGAGGACCTTTTGCCTCGTAGGTTTGTGTCATGCAGCTTCCCATTTGCTTTAGGTGCAAGCCTGCAAATATCTGCTAAAATATAACTGCAGAAACCTTGCAAAAGCATACATCAGTGTGTTGGTCCCAAAAGAATCTGACTTAAACTACTGTGAGCAGTGCTGAATTAAAATGTTGGAATGATCCTGCAGGCACTGTTTTGGGTTTGGGCTGGAGAAGCAGTACTCAGTGGAGGTGATTTAATTAGCTGGCATTGCAATAAAGCTTATTTCCTGTGTGCCCAGGTTCCATCTCCTGGACACAGACTGGTACCATTGAGCAATGCTGGTGGGCACAGTCTGTCTTGCTTGGTGCTGTGGGGTGTTTTTAACACGGAGCAATTCAGAAGCTGGAAGCAGGAATTTGAGGAAGTGTCCTTTTTTAATCATTGTGATCCTGTTTCACCCCTTTTGCTAGTGCATCAGTTTGCTGCCTCCTCAGCCTCATAGGTGAGCTGCAGACCTGTATGGCTATTGTAGGTAATCCAGCTTGAAATTGCCTTTATGGTTTGGTAGCAGTCTTGGTCCTTCAGGTCTTCTTTCACTAGGGAACAAGAGCAGGTGTTATGATAGTTAGGTTTTCTGTTTTGCAACCTGTATCCACGATTGCAACCCTGTATTGTTTAAAGCAGGAGGATGCTATACAGTAGATGGCCTTTACATAGAGACCTTCTTTTGAGTACTGATAACCTTGAAGAAACTTCTTGTATTTTTCCACAGAGAGACTATGAAGGAGCCTTTTGTTTTTCTTTTAGAGGCTTGCTTTCAATGCAGATGTACCATGCGCAGCTGTTTTTACAACTGCTTCTGGAAGTCACTGGAGTTAAAGTTTCTTTGACTGCTAGCTCCCTGTTTATATGCTGTCCCCTTTCTTTGAGCAGACAGCTCAGCCTTGCATCTAGAACCTGTTCCCAGGGAGTGATCAAAGCAGCATGCTATGCAGATGTGGCCAGTGGGCATAGCATGTGGGGTCAATCAGAGGGAATTAGATAGATCTAAGAGCCATTCAGAGCATGCAGAACAAATCAGGCTTGCATTCTGGATGCCTCTGCTTTATCATTTTCTGAATGCAGCTTCAAGCTTTTCAAGTGTGAAGCAAATACTTTCACAGGTGTCTTCCTCCTCTGGCTGCCATTGGTGTGGCCTGCACTGTACACAGATGATCTGCGACATCTGATCAAACTGTTAGTGGTGGGGTTTTTATAAGTAAAATACTGCCCTGCTCTACAGGCTGATGAGAATTATTACCAGATTGGCTTGGTCTGCATCTCAGAATTGTTTAAAATGTCTTTTGCATTTTGAAAACTTCTAGACAATTTTGCTTTCAACTGCGAAAGATTTTACATTGAATGGTATTTAAAGCCGTTATCCCTTGACGACTGAAGTCCCTGGCAAACAGTGAGTGCTAAAAGGGAAGAATTTTCAAGTTCTTGCCCTGCAGAAGCAGCATGCTGCCCAGCAGGTCCGTGGGGAGTGCTTGCATGAGCACAGCCATGTGCTCTGCCCTCGCAGCAGTTTTTCTTCTCTGTGTCACTGTGAGAGATGAGCTGGCTTTTGCTTTAGTTTAAAGTCAGGTGAAAATAATTACTGTTATCTTTGGTAATCTCATTAGAGAGATCAAGAGATCAGTGAGAACAGTGACAGTTCTCTCATGCCCAGCAGCAGAAGACTCAGGACAAAGCTGAGCTGCAGATGAGGCATGCCACAGAGAAAGCAGCAATGCCAGTGCCGCTTCCTTCCTTGCTTCGTAGATAGGGGCTGGAATTAAATGATCCTTGTCTGGCACTTCTCATGAACACCCCTGAAAGAGATGAAGGTGGCTGGGAATCAGCACAGTTTTGGCATTGAAAGTATTTCAGTATTCCACTGCAATACAATTGCTCTTTCATGAGTAAGTAGGAGTAAGCGAACTGAAAGAGAAGAGTTGGTGCTTTTTTTTTGCCCTGTTCATTATTGTTGTTCCTTTTTATCATAGCCAAAATCTACAGCCTTTTATGGGGACGCTGGAGCAAACTGTATGCCAGAGGTCAAAGGAGTCACATCCTCAGAATCATTCAGATTGAGCAACCTCCAAAATAGTACGATAGCACTCTTTTTTTGTGGTTTCAGAGGCTATTTATATAAAAATCTTGAAGCCACAGTGATGCAGGATGTGGTGCTAACACAGTAGCTGAAAGGCAAGCACTATTCTTGGACACTTTTAGGTGCCATGCTTTGCTTAGGATGGGTTAAATTTAGAATGGGATAGCAAACCACCAGAGGTAGAACTCTGTTCCTGAAAACCAACTGAAACACCAGGATCAGTTCAGTATGCCGAATCAAACATTTCCAATACATATATGAAATACAGGCAAACTCGTTCATAGTGAGATGACACGTCACTCATCTAAGCTAGAAGCAGCTTTAAAGAGTTAGCCTTTTAAGTAGATGAGACTGGGGTTCCCTCATTTGTAGAGATGGGGATGTCTAATGGATTTAGAATTTTCTCCTTGCTTTGTTTTTTTGCCTGCCTATCCTGACTGAATGACATAAAGCAGAACTTTGCAAAGCATCACTTCCCTAATAGCTGCATTGTCAGGGTTCTCTATAGCTGTGTACTGGTGAGAGAACAAGCTGTCTGAAGACATACCTTTTTTACCCCCAATCTAATACATGATTTGGCAATGTGGTTCTTGAAGCTGTGAGTTGAAATAAAGCCTAAATTTTATCAGTGCTGTCTTCTGTGTTTGCCTGAAGACTTTAAATCTATATAGATTCTGTAAAGATAAATATAAAGGTAATCACAGAGAAGCTGCCACTGGAATCCAGATATTTACCACCAGCAATGAAACATTTCCAGACTTGTTCAGTTTATTTCCATTTTAAGTATGGGAAATACTGCTGTTACCACAGTAAAATTACATGCTACGGGATGGTGAACTCCCTTCTGACATGGAAGAAAGTATCTGTGGTACACAGTTGCAGTTCTTCTTTCTGCATGATCATATTTTTACTGAATTCAGAAGACTGGCTTCACAGAGGTTGATAATATACTAACCTTTCATTATCCCTGACATCTAAGACATAAGGTCCAGTATGATGGCATCTTGTCCAGAAAGGTAAAATTAGATATTCCAAGGGAATTTAGAAGCATCTGTGAGAACCAAGAGGTCGCTGCATCCCTTTAAAACATACCTCATCTTCAGTGTAGAAATAAGACCAAAAGCTGTGTTTTCTGACCAAGTTAGCAGCCTCTTCTAGGCAGGTTTAAACAAGTAGATACAGAATTAAGTGCTAAACCCTGGAATTTACCGTTCTGATATGCTGTCAGTATATACTTACCATCAGCAAAATGTGGGTGGTTCTTCACTCAGTGCTTCTCTTGTGAAGTGCAGTGTCATGTCTGTCTAGTATTCTTCAGTTCTGTCATTGCTATATGTAGATGTCTCACTAATAGTCTGATAACCTAATCAATGTCCATACAACCTTGGCACTGCTTTGGTGGTGAGGTACACAAATGTCTTACTATAGGACCATTGTTCATGTAGTCTGTCCAAGGCTGCTTATACTTTTAAGGAAGTATTTTGATTTATTACATTCAGATGAGGAGTAGAAGGTCCTTTTGAGGAGGCTATCCTAAAATATCCAAAAGACAGACTGATTTTTCAGGAAGATTTATTCTGGAGTGACATCCCTTTAACCAGGAGGGCTTTCCCCACATTGTCCACTTTACTCTGGAGTTCGTGCCCTTCATTTTCCCAGAGGACCATAGCTGTCATGGTGGATTCTGCTTCTTAAAACTGTTCTGTGTAACTGATAGTAACACAATTCCCTTGAGGGGTTGTCTACCACAGCTAGCAGATAAATTGCAGTGTGGCTATATAGAGATAAAAGCACACAGAGCACAGAGTTTTCTTGCAATATAGGTAAAACTGGTGTGTAATACAGTCATTTCAGGTATCTCTGCCTTTTTTGTAACACTTTCTTCTATTCAGAGTCTGGTGGTACTAGCATGTGAGAAACAAATTTTATTCCTATTAAGGGAGCAGATAGAGGCTAACATTTTTCTTCTAGTATTATTAGTTTCATCTTGTGTAAGAATCAAAGCAATCTTTTACATATTAAATTGCATCCACCCATGCTTCATTTGGAAACTTGTGTTGCAACTGGAACTTATCCAAACATAATACCAGCAAAACTTAATGTCCTTAACAACAAAGGAAAATACAATATAACAATCTCTTATACCAAACTTGTTTGAAATCTGCTAAACAAAGTGTATTGTTTGAGTGTAGCATTGTGACCATCCCTGGGAAAGTACCAGTGTACTGCAGGGGGTATATGAATTTCCAAAGGAAAAGTGGGCTAAACAGGGTTTTTTTCAACATGGCTGTGAATTATTTTTCTGTGATTGAAAACTACAAGTACCAGAGAAGTGGCAAAACACCCAAATCCCAAGCACGCTAAATATACCTTGTGGAGGCAGGCAGAACAGAGTACAGTTTGTGAGCCCAGCCTGCCAGCTGTCCCACTCCTCCTCAGATGACCTTCTGCAGCAAGCCTTCACATTTGCATAGGCACGTTCACATTGCCACGAGACCTGGTCACCTCCAGCTGCCCCAAGTTCAGGACGTGAAAGCCTCACCGGGACCCCTAGAACAGGATCATTTTGCTGTTCAGGAATGGGTGTGTCCTCCACCCAGTGGTCCAAGTCATGACCATGACCAATCAGTGACCATAGAGAGGATCCTGGCTGAGTTTAGACTAGGAGGTTGCCAAGGCAGTTGAAAGGCTGTTTCATGCTTCGAATTTTCTCTAGGCATCTGTTGCCTGCTTTTCTTTGTCCTATGTTACCATGACCCAGGGAGACCAGTTCCATGAGCCTCAAGAGCCTCTTATCAGCTGGGCTTTTGTACTCCTTTTCCAGCCAAACTGCCAGCACTGATTTGGGGCTGTAGGATCATTTGTGTCCATAATAGAGCGTAAAGGCTCATCTAGAACGCCTGGAAGTTGAAAAAGGCACCAAAATTTCCTCTGCGTGTCAGGTTTTTGGCAGCAGCAAAACTCCATGGGGACTACTGTTTGTCTTTACACGGAGATAAATACTCCGATTGCTTTGGCAACAGCCAGGCTTTTATTCAGATATTAACTTCACATATCTTTATGAATTTAGAAATCAGTTGGAATCCTGACCATTGGCATTTAATGACTTCCTGTTTTTGTCTAAAATGCTTTTTATAGATAAAAGGCTTACATCTTTCAGGGGGGCCTGTGGGGAGAGCACCGTTTCTCTCTCTTATAGTCGCTGGATTTGTGGCCAATTCCGTAACAACCTTTTGATTTGAGGAATTCAAATGGATGGAGATAAACCACCATGGATTTGAGCTTTAGCTTTTCTTATTGGAAAGCAGTTTGCACACGCAGTCTTTCCAAAGTGTTCTTTAAAGCCACAACAAGCATGTGTTTGAAATGAGGAGGTATTCAGACACCTTTGATTTGCGCATGTCTGTTGAAAAACAGTCCTGGTCTGTTGTCAGCCAAGGAATACTTGGGAGCAGCTGGTTGAGCTATCTGGAGACCAGAGAACTCATTGTGCAAACAGCAGGACACCAAGAAAGTCTTAACCTGAGACAGAGTTTAAGGAGCACCCATGAAATAAACAGGTCATTTCTGACAGCTTGCTTCTGCCCATGTCTCATTTTCTCTTCAGTTTGTTTCGTTCTGTTGCAGGTCTTCCCAAGGCTTTTCTGTCTGTATCTGTTTCAGACTTCAAAAGCTTCAGATACTATAGAGATAGGCAATGGCTTGAAGAACCACACAGTATCTGAAACATTCACAGCTGGTGCTAGGCTCTGTAGAAAAGCCACCCAGGGTCCAGGTGGTAAGATGCCTAGCAGATAGGACCTGCAGAAGGAAAGTCAGGAAGCTGATGTCAGTGTACCCTGCCTCCAGCACTTGGCAGCAAGCACTCAGGGGCAGCAAGCACGAAGTGCTGTAGAGAGCAAGCTCATGAGGCCTCCCACAGCTGTCATTTATGAGCCCCGCTGAGGGAAACCTACTCTTCATTAGCTCTGATCTAGGCTTGCAAGCTGAAGCAGGAAGAGGAGACCAATGGTGTCAGTAACCCCAAGACACAGGAACGTGTAATATATGTAGATGCAGCCGCACCAACTGCAGATGTTTTCTGTCTGGGCATCGCCATGCTCAGAGACAGCAGCCATGTGGCTAATGGTGTGAGTGGGGCTGTTGGCTGATGGTAGTTGTCAGGACCCTGTGAAATGCCACTGTGGGTGAGGTGTATCTTCAGTTGGCCCTACGTGCAGCTGGTGTAGATGCAGGAGTGTATCTGGTTTAAAAGGAGGGCTTTGGCCTAAAGATTTCAATGAGGAATTTGTAAGGGTGAGTATTTAAATGGTAAATTGTCAGGAGCAGTACGGTGATGTGAGCACTGAAGAGAACAGGAAGAGCAGTGGCCAGCCTGTAGGAAAGAGCTCTGTATACCAGCAGAAGTATTAGATGTGGTCAAGACTGTATGTCCATTTAGGAAGAGTTTTTTACTTCTTTTTTTTTTTCTGAAAAGAAGGAAGCTGATAAGAATTACAGGGATGACAGACACAGACGAAACAATAAATATTAAGACCTAGAATGAGTTGATGCTAGCAGATACTGGAGCTTCACTCCGTGGGCAAGCCTTGCTGCTCCTCCCAGCCCAGCTAGAGCACAGGCAGAAGCCCAAGGAAGATTTCACATTAAATCATTAGCATGTTTTAAACCGGAAACATGATTCGAGAGAGAAGCAGCCAGTTTCCTCAGTAAGGGGGTGATTTGTTGGCAAAGATAGCCATGCCGTAAACACTGACTAAATTCTGTGCACAGGAGTTAAAAGGTGAAAACAGATGTCTGAGGCAGACTCATGCTGTATTACTGTTGGGAAGAGGGGATATGTTTTGGAGCAAAACATGATTGCTGTGTTTCTGCATTATTTTGTGCAAAGTCTGACCAAACTCAACAGGCCAAAATCCCAGAACAGGATTCTGGAAGAGGATGGAGTGTGTGTGTGTGTATAGCCGTGGAGGAGGTAGAAAACCAGGGAATGGGTGAAGTACTACCAGAAACAGTTTATTTGAAAATCCTTTTGCAAACTATAGGCACAGAAGACTGAGAATCTGCCAAACCTTTCAACTTTTCATGTTGAATTTAGACACTTGGAAAAGCCAAGGTCAGGATTTTACCTATAACCTGCACGTTCAGAGATGTTGAGCTCATGGAAGACTAGAATGGGGGTCCCCAGGGATGAGGCACCTATAGTATTGAGAAAAACAAGCTGATAGCTCATACGACCCAGCTTCTCCCATATGCCCCCTAGTTGTGTATTTTTCTCTTATTTGCTGGGGTCCTCTTGTTCCAAATCATCTTTTGAGATGTACGTGTGAGATACTATTGTCCGAATATGAATGTAGATTTTACTTAGTTTTGCTTTGTTTCTCATTTCTCACTGTTGGAGATATCCCCCTTTGCTTTCACATACAGTCCCAGCAGAGGAATGTATGGCTTGAAACCCAAAGGGCCCATTGTGCCAAAGTGTCCCAGATACATGTTAGAGAAAGCAGTGGTTTGCACTCAGTCAGAACCTGCAGGAGTGTGCTACAAATCTCTCATTCATTCAGAATTCATACAGCTTCCTCAGATAAAGACATTTTAAATAAATGGAGTTTTAATAGTACTCATTTCTACAAGACCATTCTTACTGTCACACTGCATGCAGCTCTCCCCCACCTCAAATATTTTTCAAGGACTGTTCACTGTTACCCTCCCCAAGGCTTTTGGAGTCTGTGAATGGAGAGACAAGCCTTTCATATCTGAATTTCTGCAGATTTTTTGAATTTAGCATTGGATTATTTTACATTTTTTAATCTGGTCCACATATGGTAGTCAC
>WEIS01026256.1:328-13464 GCA_013389965.1 Todus mexicanus | reverse complement strand
ATAGAGGCAAATATTGCCAGTCACATGATTCTAAGATGTTCTAAGCTTCACCAGCTCCATGTCTACCAGTGTTCAATTCCATGGAATTATTCCCATTTACCCGTGATCTAACTAACTAGCTCACAAATTTATAAGGCAACTCTAGATAGATATGGAAACGTTGCTGATGACTGACAACCAGTGGACATCCTCTGAAAGCCAGCAGCAGAGTTCTGAGTGATACGAGGTAAAGCCAAACCAGCAGAGCATCTCTGTCACCAGGGCCATTCTTTGTGTTAAAGCAGAAAGTCAAGAATTATCTCATCAGTGGAGGGGCTGCCAAGTGACCAGAGCAACACCTGGCACTTTTTCATACATCCAGGGAATAGGAGTTTGAAGTGCAAGGGGAAAATAAAAATTAGGTCAGCAGTATATCAAGAATAGGTGAAGTTTATCCCATTTGTATGTCTGGTTTCTGCTAGTCGCAGTTTGTTTTGTTTAGTGCTAAACCTGAGCCAAAAAAATCATTTAAAAATGTGAAGAAATTTGTAACATGTATAGAATAGCAGTTTTATGCTTCAGCAATTAAACCTATGAAATTAAATGACAGCTAAACAACACTTACTTGATACTGAATTTTAAATAGAACCTGGAACAAAGAAGTATATTCCATGCAAAACTAAAGCTTCAGCCTTCCAGAGATACAACAATAATCACATTTTTTTAAAAGCGACTTGGGAGAAATATATCCAAAAATCCAAATTTTGCTATGTCAATCCTGGTGGTCTTAATTAATCTGACTTGTGCTACAGGTAAACTAAAAAGGTGCTACCAACAAGTGACTGGGTTCAGTTTATCTAATATTCAGGATGGAAGTATAAAGAGTTAACAAAAATAAACAATGAAAGAACATCACTGCAATCGGGATTTATTACTTCTAGAAGTATGCACCACCAGGAGCTCCCACATTCCCTTTCTGGGGTTCGCCAATGAACGTTCTCCCCCAGATTTGGACTTTTACTATCATTCAAGCATCAAGGAAAGGAGCATTTACATTATTTGTCCTTTTTTTGTTCCAGTTCTACTTTGTTCACAGCTGATTTCAGCTGACCTGACTAACGACAGCCACTTTCAGGGAGTAGCCAGATTTAATAATTATTTTCCTTGGGTCAAGGAGGCAAGGGAACATCACATCTCCTCTCCAAACACCAGATCAGGGAAGGGGGATGGGGAGGGGAAGAAAAAAAATAATAATCCAAGTTCAAATACTGACTGCCTCTTATCCCAGTGCAGTCACCTATATTAATGGAGTTCTTCACTAGCTTCCTCTAGATGCCAGAGTCTGCAATCTTCTTTCAAAATAAAAAATCTGACCTAACTCTATTCAAGGAAACCTACCTCCACCCCATCACATACAGTAAAAAAACCTGGTGGTACCTTCCTTCAGCTACAGACACCATAAAATGATCCACATTAGCAGAAGAAAAATGGGGAGAGTTATGTGGACCAATGAGGTGCACAAACGTATTGACACAGAAGAAAGGCTGTTCGGTACCGAGTGAGGAGCACTGACTAACATCATCTGCTGAGAAAGCAAAGGACTTCTCTCCTTGGGTCTTTCAGAGATGTCTCTGAATGCAGACATCACAAGATCTTTCTCTGGAGGTAGAATTTTCCAATATACTACTTTTCTTCAAAACATTTTACAACTAGGTGGAAAAACGATGGAGTACACTCTTGCTATTCCATTTAAAGCCAAAAGATTTACCAAGAACTCAACAGTAATATGACAGCTTTTTACACTAAGCTACACTGTAGGAACATAAAATAAAAAACCCCAAACCCACTTTTCTACTTTAAAATTAGTGATTGTTTATATTCAGAAAACTGCACTGACACAGCAAGGGGACGGCTGGTGATCTGTGTACCTAGAGAGGAACGAGTAGATGTCCATCAGTCATTCTGTCACGATAAAAGCCACACCTTTAAGACACTGCTTTAAAGACTGATTTTGAAGCAGCTTTCACCCACTGCCTGAACAGGTCTTGCAGTGACAATTTCCTTAATTATTTTCATTCAAAAAAACTACACTTTTGCCAAGTACAAAATTCATCACACTTCTCTAGTTTAAAGTTTCGATAATCTGCAGCGGGTGAAACAAGAGGATCATCATCAGCGAGATGAATTTAACATGAATGAACAGAAATTTTAACATCTCAATAACATTAGAATTAGCAGCCAAAAACCACCTTGGTTCTACATTCAGTAAACAGGAATGGTTTTTAGAGAGAGATGGCAGTACCAGAATATTTCCCTTCTAACAACCAGCATGTAAGAGGTTATTTACTAAACAACTCAGCAATGTCACCAGACGACTGGTAAACACACTAATAAATTTGCTATTCATAAACTCTAAAATGCAACTAAAAGCTAGTACTCAGCAGTGGATGATCAGTTGACTTTCTCCTTTCACCACTCAATTTCCCAGCTCCTAAGCGAACATAGTGATGGGATAATCAATGTCTTACTGAGGTGACTCCTTTCCACTTCCAGGATCTGTACATTTGACTGTTGATTATAGACAAGCTTTGGCAGGTTCCTGTGGCAAGCAAGCTCGGAGTCAGTCGAGTCCCGCCTTCAGAAAGGAGACTCATGAAGGACAAAAAAGATTTAAATAAAAATGGAGAGGGGGAGGAAAAAAAGAGCAAGAATATTAAAGTTACAAAGGCATTCCATAAAAAACGTCAGTCTGAGGGAAAAGAGTAAAATTATTACTTTTATTCTTATTTTTAAGCTTTGCTACCCCCCATGTACAGTCAATTCTGCTGCTCGTGAGTCACTTCTACGAAAGTTAAATATATTCAAAGCTCAGGATATTACCTAAGCCATTTTTGACCCCACATTGCAGACTACTACTCGGAGGAGAAGACACTACAGTTTAGAGTAAAACTTGGTTGTTGGAGGGCACAAAAGCAACAAGAGCTCTCTTCGATAGCTCAGATGCCGAGGTAATGCTGAATGAAAGCAGTGGACGCAAACAAATGAATCGTAGCTTCAGGCTGGAGTAATATCAGGTGCATCTCTACACCCCGAGGGCTCAACTCCTACACTTCTTAAGTCCCTCCCCCTGAAACAACCTCCTGCAGTTTCACTTAGAGATCAGACAGAGAACAGGTACTTCTCTCGCAGCAGTGACAGCTACAGCTCCCCAACAGGGATCACCTTCAGGGTTTCAGACATCGATGTACCTGGTAAGTACATTTCTTTAGAGCATTTCTTTCAAATACAGCATGTTCTTATTAACACCTAAGGAGTCAATCGGAGGTGTTCCTTTTTCAGCTGTCTCGTCAGCCTGGGTTACTCCGAGCAGGTGCATTTACTGCTCCAGTTGAAGCTTTCAGCAGAAAGTTTCAACAGGAGAGGGAAATATTTTCATTTGAAAGAAATCTAACTCTTGCAAGTTTTTTTTACCATAATTAACTCCTGTTGGTGAAAAGCGTTTTAAGCACCTTTTTTTCACACGGGAAGTTAATGTATTATATTGAAGTGTGACGAAGGTTGTATTGCTTAAAGCTGCTGCGTTTAGTCTGCCAACTGTTCTTCACAGAGCAGTGTCGGGTTAAACTGAAAAGCTTGTATGAAAATACAAGGTAGTCCAGTTCAAATTGATTATTTTTTCCAGCTTCTGGGAATTTAGGACACCAAAATGGCATTATTTTGAGTGTACCCTCTCTCTAGCCAATTAAAGTGTATTAAGACATTGAATTATTAACTTAATATTGACAAATATTTTTATTTCTTATCGACGCTGCCAAACCTATATATTTACTCTGTTTCTGTACCTGCTCTCACATGCACACACACACACACACACAGAGCCACGCGTGCACGCACACACGAGCACACGGTCCTCTTCGCTCCAGACCTTCTCCACACGCTTCTTTGCCAGCCCACTCCTCTCACCCGTGTTTCCTCCTAATTACCAAACAGTTGCGTTAAAATTTATCTTTCAGTTTAAAGGAACTGGAAGTTTAGCAGGGAGTGGTAGTTAATCACTGGAAAATCTCAGCTAGAATAAAACTCACAAATCTTGTTCTTGCAACACTGTAGGTAGGTGACAATGGCATGTCCTTGAGTTATGCAATAATGCCACATCACAATATTTTAATTATAGCGTGTCCTTCAAAATGTTCCACCCCAGTGAGTACTCCTGGTCAGAGAGATCAACATCACCAAAAGGATCCTGCAATAATAATGGAGTGTGCATGACAAACGGTTACGTAGTTTGCTAAAGCAGTGTCCTAAAAAGAAATGTAATTACCATCCCTGCTTGTAATAAAAGACATTTTGAAATTTCCTCTTTGATCAACTGGGCATCTTAAACCAATTTAGACTACTTAAAAACCTAAAAAACAACATGCACATAGATATGTACATATATCTACGTGCATATGTGTACATGTGTGCGCCTGTGTGTATATACTTAGACCCACGTATGTTTTTGTTTATGTATTTATACACACATAGGTGCACACACTATGAAACGATATTCTTGCTTTCTGAACTTGCTAGTACGTTAAAGGCAAGGAGGTAGCAACAACATGCTTGTGAAAATAGAAGGAAGCAAACTCGCGGCGATCAGTGCCAGGTTGAAAAGGGCGACAGATCAGAACGCCGGGACGAGGTGTATTGTTGACAAGAAACAACTACGAACTTCAAGTTTAACCAACATCATGTGAATAACCTGTTTTCAATAGCAATATAAATAAATAATACTACATTTCAAAACTAGAAAGGGAAATTTACAGAGATATATAATTCTCTGCATTTCTAAAATCAGGAATAAAGACAAGAAAAACTCAATCTAAAACACACCAAAAAAAGTTCCACGAGTATTATCATCCTGCTGGTGAAGAATTTTGTCCAATTTTTAAAGGCTATCACAAGTTATGGCATTCAAGTTTAGGAGGAAAAAGGAACTACTTATTTTGATTTTTCTTTCTAATACTAAATTTTAATTTTGGTAGCACAAAACATACATTGTACAACCTTGAGAACTAACATTATAAAGAAACAGCTTTAATGGGTTGCACCTATTTTAAACTATTAATGTCTCTTCCAGCTGTATTTGTGGGATTAAATAATTTTAATTTGGTGTTGGGTTTTTTTAATTATGAAATATGTACCTTTGTCAGATATCCCTGTGTTTTACTTAGAGATTGGAGGAGAAATTATCCTTTTTGCTGGGTTTAGAAGTATTTTATTACTGGTGTTTTTAAAGCATGAGAAGGAAAAAAAAAAAGATTAAATAGTAAATGAGACAGAACATTCATCTCGCTGACGCTAGCCTAAGTTTACGAAAGGGTAAACACCCTTGAAAATGAGCTACTCGTTCTGCACCTCTCCAGTCAGAGCAGCAGGTTCTGGGAGCCCTCCTGTCTGCAGGCTGAGCACGCCATCAAAACAAATTAATAATAATAATAATAAAAAAAGCTGTTGTAATTCTCTCCCGCTGCACACATGGCAAAGAAGCTCTGAATTTCTAACCTGAAAACTGCAACAATGCATTTTATCTCATTAAGAAACGATAGTTAATGCTCTGTTGAACAGGAATAACTCGAATCCAAGTTAAATACCAAGTACAAAGTCGGGGTGGGGGGGAACAGGACACACAGGAATTCTCATTATTAAGCGAAGGGAAGCTAGCAGAACAAGAAAACCTAATTAACATCTCTTTATTATAAGTGCTGCACCTGAATGCAAATTCAGACTGTTATCATAAATGGCTCGACTAATAATGCAATGGAGTTTTGACAACAATATCTTTCTTTTTCAAGAATAATTAGTACAAGCACTTTCAAGAAGATATAAAGAACAACAGGTACAAACTGACTTGACCGAGTCCCTTGCAAACTGTCCACATTAGTTATGCATCATTAGTCCAAAATAAATGCAACAAGCTCACTGAAGGCAGAAATAAAAGATCAGCTCCCCATCTGGACCTCCCCTCCTACACCTTAATAATAATTTTCCTTTATTAATGCAAAAGCATCCTTAATCTTTCAAAGGAATTCTGACTATCATTAGAATATTTTAAGACTGTATTTTTAAAAATTAAGCTACCACTTTAAGCAGACTCCAGCAACAAGACTTTCACATGCCTCTGTATAAATCAATTCTTTTTCAGTGTTACAATATCAGTATCCCAACTCAAACAACCAAAAGGCTTTGCTAAAAACTGAAAAATAAAGAGCTACTTCTCTACCCATTCCTTTTTCTTTAGGTTACCGCACATTGAATCATTTCTTAATTTTAAGAAAAACCTTGGCTGTTTTTCTGCCTCCCGAGCAGCTTTGCATTTTTCCGGGAGCCTTCACAACTGCTATTTGAACAGAATTAATATTTCTATGACATCAGAAACAACATTTAATACAATTCTCTAGAATTACTATACCTGATGAAACAAGCAGCAATTCGGTAGCTTTGCCTTCGGTTTTCATAACGTGTTGCATGTCATTTTCTATTAAATAATCTCTGATTTAAGAAATGCAAAACATCTTTGCTTGAGCTAAAATCTCACAGCATGTAATTACCTGCAATTCTTTTCATAAACTGAGTATTTTAATACTCCTAACTCAAACTTCTATGTAAAAAGCTTTTTTAAAAACTAAACTAAACTAAAATAAAATAAATCAAGCTATCTAGTCACTCTTCCAATTAGTATTCCTGTAGTTTCGGGTAACACAATAGATACAGTACGTGGTTTTGCAACAGTCATCATTTTGATAATGATGCTTGTAGTTCATGATGAAATCATCAGTTTTTAGATCTCTGCCATAACACATCCTATAAAATCATGAGAACTTGACTCTGAGAGTTTCTCACGCCTTCAGAATCAGTGAACATAATGGAACAAGCTGATACAAGCCCTCCTGACTTATCTGCTGCGCAAATCATTAGGCTGCGTAAAGTATCCACAACCTTAGTTTTTCCGAGGAAAGGCAGATAGATCATTCCTGTGTAAATCAATTACTGCCAGACACTCTTTTTACATGAATTAATACACTCGTGGGTCTGCGTTAACTCTATGCAACGTGCAAGGTGCTTTACCAGCAGAAGGACGTGGAATGTGTTTATCAAGCAAGAAGATTCTATTAGTCAGATCTTGCAGTACTCATTTCTCTTAATTGAATTAGGAAGAGGAAGAAAATTGGTGTGGTTTTATCCTTCGAGAGATTGGCCACTTTTGAGGTATCCATTGAGATTAGGCTGTTAGGAAATGCCATGCCAGTTAAAAGAGGGGGTTGGTCAGTCTCGGAAAGAGCCAAGTCAGCTCCCCATGTGCAACCAATCCACTCCACCCGCATTTCACCCAAGCAGGAAATTCCCTCCTCTCTCTCTCCAACCGGCCTGACAGGCTTGCCCCATAGCCAGCTGCTGCCAGGACCTGCCTCTTCTCATCCTACCCACCTCCATTTCTCTCAACAGCTCCACCTAGATTTCTACTTTCATCTTCTGAATGAATGTTCCTCCAGTTTTCAAAGAAAACTCCTAGTAGCCAGTGGCAGGTGACTAGCACTGCTGGAAATTAGGCCACTTCTGTGACTATGTTTAGGTGAGGAGGGATGTCAAAATCTAATGCGTGTCTCTTGAGCCTCTTTGCATGTTTGGTTTGTTTAAAGGCACCCCACAACACACCATGGGTAATACAAGGGGCAATACAGCTGTATTACTTAGTATTTCGTTCCAATGTTCCACTGCAGCTAATTTTGAACTTTGTCTTACAGTTCCAGCACTACCAGTTGCAAAAGTGTTGTTTTCCGGCACCCCCTCTTCCCTGAGACACCGCGGGAGTTGGCTTCCTCTCTTCACCTGGGAAGAAGGATTCTAGAAACCTGAAAAACTGGAAACATCAAGAGGCTAAAACTGAGGAAAGCTAACCACAAGAAAGTTTTTATAAAGAGCCATTACATTTAATTGTTTAAAGAAGAAAAAAAAATAAAAATATGAGTCTCCTGAAAGAACGTAAACCAAAGAAGCCTCATTACATCCCAAGACCACCAGGAAAGCCATTTAAGTACAAGTGCTTCCAGTGTCCCTTTACCTGCAATGAGAAATCCCATCTTTTTAATCATATGAAGTACGGCCTCTGCAAAAACTCCATCACTTTAGTATCAGAGCAGGATCGCGTTATCAAGTGCCCAAAGACCAGTTCCTTGGAGCCCAAACAGATCAATCAGCTTGAATCTACAGTCAAACCAACTTCTTCTAAATCTGTCACAAATGGACTGTCAAATCTCGATTCAAAGCCTCAATATCCTTTTGCCAAAGAAGACGCCAAGGAAAATGTTGAATTACAGAACCAGGCAACAAGCACAACAATTCAAGGACAAAAACCTGCGATTCAGAAGGAATTAAACCCTGCCAGCACCACAACAGAAAGCACTCTCAGCATGCAGCCCCTCTTGGACAGCATCGTAAGGCCCTCAGCTTTTGTTCCTGTAGGAGAACACAGAGAGAGTAAAGGCCCAGAAACCAGTGAAGAAATTATATCTCTCTCTAACAAAAGTTCACCTTTTCACACCAAGTCTGCATTTCATGCACCGAGTCACCCATGGAAAGCAGGTTCTCCTTTCCTCCCAGAGTTTCCACATAAAGTTACTCCGACAAAAGGCTTTGGTTCCATTTCACCTTACATGCAACCAATGATTCCCGAGTACTCGCCCCATTTCTATGAGCACAGGCTGGCTATCTACACACCTTACTTGCTTCCAAGCAGTTCAGAGTGTGAAAGCTCTGCTCTGTCTGTCTACGGCGCACAAGATCAAAGATCTTTTCTTCCCCACCCTGGGCCACTTCCAAAACCTATAAATCCATCAGCGTATGAACACTATCGATTGTTCCAACAATATCATTCCACTCCTCCGATACCATATGGATTTTGTAGGCCAACAGATCCTCCGTTTTACAGATTTTCACACGTAGCTGGTATTAACAGAGATCAAAATTCTCACCTAATGGAAGAAACTACCTTGCTATATCCAGCTTCTTTAAGCCCATCCCAGCAATACCCTCTAAGTTCACATAAAAAACCAGCAGATTATGAAAAAGAAATGACATTGTTGCATGCCAAAAGTCATTCCAAAGATGACCAAAATGAAAGAGAGAATGCTAAAATGAGCCCTCTCGCGGGAAGCGCAGCAACAGGCTCCCCTGGCAGACCCAGCCCAACCAACTTCACTCAGACAAGCCACACGTGTGAAGGCTTATTTGACCTCTCTAACAAGTCATCGTCCACTTCGCTTGGCAAGTACGATCAACCAGAAGAAAACTTCACAGCTTTCAGACCTGTGAGAAAAAGCACTGATCAACCAGCTGTACTTCAAAGCGTGCAGGCACAGCAAGACAGAGGAGATTCGCCTACCAGGTAAAATAATCAAATCACTGTGCAAATTCTTGTCAGATATACTAGGGGGACACAAAGATAGATGGACATGTTTCATGCAATGCCCCTAAAATATATTTAAATTCACAGCATTGAGATAATTTGTTCTCCATTAACTGTACAAAGCACAGTACAACTCCCAGTTGTTATAGTGAGTAGACCTCCCAGTCTCCTTAAGCGTATCAGGCATTTCCAATGCCATTACTATGCATGCGTCTGGGTATCTTGGAAATTACCTGGAGGACAGCAATGTGTTTGGTGAAAGGGACTTGAGGGAGTTAGAGACACAACAAAATTGTCACTTTTAGCTAGATTTTTTTTCTTTTCTTCCTGCCCACTTCCTCAGCCCCAATTTAAGAGACCAGCTGATAGTGAATTCTCTTTCCTCCTCATTTCTTTTCAGCATTAACGTCACTGATGAAGATTCACATACGCAGAACGAATGCCATAACAATGAAGGTTCACTGTCCAACACGGAAGAAGACACAGGGATAGCTCCCCTTAATCTTTCCAAAAAGGCTGACGCAAACACAGGACTTACCCATGAGCACGTGTACAAACCCACGGCCAAAACAGAAACTCAGAACTTTCTAGAATTGCAAGACATGCCTCTGAACCTCTCGGTGAAAGATTCCTGTAACACGGTAAGCCTGAAAACATCATTCCACAGTCCACCTCATGAGAATGGTGCCGCTACTTCTGCAAACACCGAAAAAGAAACCGCTGGAGCAGATGCACGTAACTCCAAGAACCCTATTAACAGTGTCTGCGACAAATCTTCTTTCCCAGCTCACCGTAATGAAGCTCAAGACTTGAGAATAATGGACAGTTGTGATGAACAGAAACAAACAGCAGCCGTAGCTCTCTGTCAGCTGGCTGCCTATAGCCCCAGCACAGCCAGAGTGGACAACGACGCGCAGAGTCCTTCGGACAGTAATGCTTCGTGTACAGAAGCTACTCTTAATTCTTCTGATACTCAGGATACTCAGTGCAATCAGAAAGTAAAAGGACAAAAAAGGACAAATCAAAAAGAATCAGGAAAATCACAGCAAGGCACCAAACGAGTACGGCCAAATGACTGTAGCAGAGTCTTCACTTTAAGAAAGAGAACAAGAGTATCTTAAGACTTCATTTTCCAATGAGTTTCTGGTCATAGAAGCCAGCTACCAGCAACATCATAAAGCTTCTACAACCCGTTTCTTATTGGGTTTGGTCCGTGACCATGTAAATAATGTTCATAATTTTATATTAATATTTTTAAGTAACTGAACCTTCCCTTGTATAAGCTCAGATTTTGATGAGTGAATTTTTGCATTCATTACTAAAGCCAAAGTACATTAGATGAATGATGAGGTTTTTTGCAATTGTATTAATGTAAAATAACTTTTACAACTTTTCTTAAAAGATGCTTAAGCTCTAGAAACAATACTGTTCCATAACATACTGTCATAGTCTTTTTTCAGGCTTAATTTCATTTAATAGGGGGTTTTTGTCTTTTTTTCTTTGAAAAACTTTTTATTTCACTGTGCAGTAGTTGAAATAAGCTTAAGATTAAACCTGGCTATTTAGAACTTACTGTAAGAGCTGTTTTGTGTATGAATGCACTTGGTCATTATGGCACAATACAAAACAATAGATCAAATTCTGTTACTCAGAGGCAGACGCTAGTTTAAACAAACTGATCCAAACCTTGTACAAGCAAAGATTTTCCTGCGTTGACTAAGAACAAGAGTCAAGTAAAACCCAAGAAAGCCCGCGTCGATTTAACAAACCCAGTTTATGTTCACCTGTAACTGAACCACTATGAAAACGACAGCGAAAATTCAAAGATCTAAACGATTTAAGTGTCTAATCCTCTGAGGTTAAACAGACGCCGGGCAACCTTCAACCTCCAAGCCTAAAAGGTTATTTATATAATTTATTTTCACCTGAGGCAAACTCTCCTGGTGAAGGTCTTATTTCAGTATACATGTATCACTAACCATCAGTTTTAGTGTGCTTCTACATACATCCTCAAAATTTTTTCTGCTTCTATAACTGTGTATATAAACTTGCAATTTTTCAAATAAATCTGTGACCTGTACTCAAAAATATATGCCAAGTCATTAATGAACACAAACACATTCACTACACTATCTGTAACAGATTTTGAAGAAAAATTAGCAATGAAATTGCTAGCTAAATTTTCAGTTTACAAGCAGAATTTGGCATGGAATATCAATCGACTCTAAAAATAAGTTTCCTTCAGTGATGGAAGCTCGTTGTGCAGATTAACTCATCCATACTTCAGCTCCATATGACAAACCTCAGAATTCCCTCTGCCCCAAAGCTGCTGTCCAGCTTATCCAAACTTCTACAGAAGTTTAACTAAAGTAAGACCATTCCACCATATAAGCACCCCGTGGAAATTTGCACAGGATGAACAATGAGTCTTAAAAAAAACCAGACTAATTAATGTTATTCACATAAAACTATGGGCACACATTTCTCACTGATGCACTGTTCAGATAAGAGACATCCTCACCTGCCTAAACATTACCAGGAGGTATAAATCTTTATGGAATCAGAGCCAAGTTCAATGCAACGTAGAGTTCCCAGAACTTTTTTCCTAATTTTTTGTGCTCTGGTGTTTTGAGCTAATAGCTCAGCCAGAGCACTGTAAGAAGTTTACCATCAATCAGCAAATTACAGAGGTTAAGTTTCTGGAATAAGAAACAAAAAAAGAGTGAAAACATTGATCTTTAATTTAAACTTTACAGAGAAAAGCTTCTAGATTATCAAAAGACAAGAATATCAATCTGAGTTTCAACAACGGGAATATAGTAACAGAAGAAGTCCAATTAAATTACAACAGCAATGCAGCAATGATGTATCAAGTTGTACATCAGTACGTGATGAAACAAGAGCTTGTTTCTAGGCCAAGTTTAAAGCTTCAAGCTTTGGTATGCTACCAAATCCATAATTGGACTGCATACCATTTTATGTCCAAGTCTTTTCAAATTCTATCCCTACAAATTCAGACTAGCTTCTTTTACTTACCCTTCGCAATATCCCACTTTTCTGCCTTCTTTATACTTCATTCTTGAGTACCAGATAACCAAATGTGTCGCAGTTTAGTCAAGGTAATCTCCAATTAGGTTTCTTATCCATCATCTTATATAATGACCACTGGAATTCTTAGCACCGTTTTATTAAAAAAATCTTCCAATTCCTCTAAAATCATTTTTCCTTACACCTTTGTGCTATTTCTTTCCCAGAAAGACCTTGCTGCCACGGTTGTGTTCTCCCCTTTCCTTACTGAACTTAGCATTACACTCTTGCACCTCAGTAAGAGAAGCCTACATCTTACGCAAACTGACAAATTAAAAACTTGCACAGAAACCTACATATATTAAAATCACCTTCACAGGCAGCGACGTATTTTCACTGCACCTCTGCAGAAAAAGAAGACTGGGAACGATGAAACTATTATTCCCATTCTACGTACACAAAAACTCAATCTAAAAAGCAGCGAGATGGTTTCACAGCACAGGTCAAAGCTCTGGCAGAGCTGTGATTCCCTCCCGTCCTTACCAGTCCCATACAATATCAAACTTGCATGAAACCTCCAGTTTAGATTTGAAAAATTCTCTTCCATGAGGCCATCCTCATTCCTTGATAGATATGTACAGTTTCAGTTTACTAGAACCAAAACAGAGGCTCACCTTTTGGA
>WEIS01026252.1:12638-32148 GCA_013389965.1 Todus mexicanus | reverse complement strand
TCTGGTCTTTGCTCTGTATATAGAAATGAACACTTGGACAGAGCAGGTTTTATATAGTTACACAGGATATAAGCTATCTATTTACATTTTACTCCTGGTTATTATAGCTTTGCATACTTGCAGGGTCTGCTTGTAGGATTCCAGAGACATCTACATGTGATGCAAAGTCTTTCACAGTTGAGAAGTTCCTGTGCTGGCCAGTGCATTTAATATTATATGAGTCCTTCTGCTGATGCAAATTGTCCTACCGTCCATAAATCTTGGAGCTCACCCTAGAATAAGGTTACCTTGAAAATCTATTGCTTTGCTAAGAAAAAACAGCTTTTATATTAGATACCAGAGCTTAGAATCTGAGGACATATGCTTGAGGATGGAGATGTGTTTTCCTCCATCTCCTTTCCACACAGATCTTGAATTGTCGCTGACTTCCATCTCACAGCCTCAGATTTCAAGTTGAGTGTCTATGTGTTGCTATGCTGTCTGGCCTGTGCTGCATGAGCTGTTAGAAATACTGCAAGCCTTAAACCTCCCAAATTATATATCAGGAGCCAGAAGAGCTTGGAGTTTGAGATGTTGTACAAAACACTGGTATTTCAAAAGCATTGTGGATTCTCTACCTTAAGGGATCTTGTAGCAAGGCGGGGGCTGGTCTCTTCTCTCAGGCTACCAACGACAGAATGAGAGGACACAGTCTTAAGCTGCGTCAGGGAAGGTTTAGGCTGGATGTTAGGAAGAACTTTTTTACAGAGAGAGCGATTCCCCATTGGAATAGGCTACCCAGGGAGGTGGTGGAGCCACCATCATTAGAGGTGTTCAAGAAGAGGTTGGATGATGTACTCAGGGACAAGATTTAGATGATGAGATGATATTGGGTAATTGGGGAATAGGTTGGTGATAGTCTAGGTAGTAGGTTACAGGTTGGACTTGATGATCTCTATGATCTTTTCCAACCTTGTTAATTCTGTGATTCTGTGATTCTCTTCCCAGATTACCAGGTCAGAAGCAGGCAGATGATGATGTAATGCTTGCTTACAGCGATTCTGCAGCTTGCTCTTCTGGGTTCCACACCTAACAGTGCACTTCCTTGAGAAATAATACAGTGGTTGTGTGCATTTCCTACAACATTTGCACTATTTTTTTTTCATTCAATAATCTATATACATGTGGTTCTTTAGCAATAAACGTGTTTGGATGGGAATTAAATAAAAACAGGTAAGTAATTTAACAGAGATAAGTGGAAGTGTCTCCTGGCAGATTTGCCTACGGCATTTTGCCCTTCTTTGTGATTACTTGATAGGCCTGCAAAAAGATAAATATAGCACTTTTGGGAAGGAATAGTCAGAGATCAAAGTGAAAATTGCCCTGAAGTTATCTCAGGATTTAATTTTTAACCCAGCAATTTTGGAAGGGAGTGGGAGAGTGTCAGCACGCCTTGAGTGGTGGCAACAGGACAATGTGAGCTGTTCCTATATGAAGGCATGTGGTGAGCTGTGCACAGATCCTGTTGCTGCCACTGTGAGAGGAGTTGCTGACCATGCTTACTGAAGAATTTGTTTGTTCTCTGAGCTAGGATTCAGTCCTGTCGTGTCAGCTGTGGAGACTGTGCCTCGCTTGTTCAGCTCTGTCTCTTGGCATGTGATTAGCTTCTGCACACAACTCAGCGTGCCTGTGTCTGCAACCACTGATCCACGAGCATGATGTGTGGCCTGTTCTCAGCCCTGGTATTTCAGGAATTGTTGGGATTTTACATGGATTAATTTGAAATGTCAGAAAACACAAATGCTGTGGCTTTCTGTGTTTATAAACGTATTTGTCAGGCCTGTCCTTATCTCTCACCAGTGGGAAGGAAATGATAGCCCCTCTGCTTGTTACCTCTCCTTGACTGCCTTGTTTAGACTTGTTAGGAAGAGTGAATGGATGTGAGATGAATGAATCTGAATGGGGATTTAGACTACTACACTTCTCACTGGCAAAAGACTACAAACACATTGGCACAAGTTATGGTTCTTCAGAGCATATAGGTGGCAAGCATAAATGATTTTTTATGGATTAGCAAGCAAAATCCAAGCCCAGAGAACTCCTCTGTGGAGAAGGAGCAATGTCAGTCTGTCACAGTTAAGGTATGAAAGAGCAATGGGAACATTGTCGAACACGAACAAAAAAATGCTTGCAGTTTAGCTCCTAAATGCTTACATATGAATAGTATGCAGCTCAAAGGCTTTGGCAGGGTATTCGTATCAGGGAAGTTTCCGAGGTGATGTATAGTGTACTAATTCCCCCAGCTATGTAGATACATTTGTTCTCAATACAGCGCTAACTGTACCAGAGGAAAATGTCTTTTGCCCATAGAAGTTGCCTTTACCCACCATGTTTTACAGCTTAGCTGCGAAAAAAAAAAAAAAAAAAGATGTAAGACCTGTCTGTGATTGTCCAGAAAGCCATTTTTCATGATAAAAGCAAAGCAATGGGGGAAAATGGAGCAGGTTAAGACATCAGATCTGGCAGTATGGGCACAACAAGCCAGGCTCAGGCTGTGGTGGGAAGGGAGCACACGCCCGCTGTTGCCAGGTGGTTGCTATCACAAATCTAACTCTCAGTGGCCTTATCTCAGTTTGGACTACCAAGTATGCTTTACAGGGTGCCAGGACTAGCAACAAACTCTTGGGTGTGAATATGCACGGATGTTGACAGGCTGCGTTAATTCATATATGTTGGGAATTGTTGCTCATGTCCTTTGAAAGCTGAGGTTCGACACAGCCAGGAGAGGCTCTGGAAAATAATAACCCAAGCACCTCACCAAAACCAGGGTTTGATTGGGCCTGGGCTGTCAAAGCCAGCATTAAGGCTTATGAAACCCTGGCTAAAAGGGGTGTCTCCCTGCAGTGGGACTGCATGCATAAGGGCTTCCCATGAGATCTAGGCATCACTCTGTCCTTTTCTGAAAGCAACAGTGTGGCCCCAGGCCACCCAGGCTGCTGCCTGGAAGTGACTGGCCCAATCCAGCCTGCTTTAACAAAAAGTAGGCCTCACCCATTCAGGGTGCAGGCATCTGCCAGCAGTGCAGGATGGGGCCCCAAACCCTGGAAATGAAACACAGCTCAACCAAAGGCAATGGGAAAATAAAGTCACCTGGAAAAAGTTAGCTGTCCAAACTGGGGGCTGAAGAGCGACCCCGCTTTAATCTTTTTTTAGTATAAAGACTTTGTGATTGAATTAAAGCCCTACTGTTTGGACTGGATGATGTTACCTAATTCTCAGAAACGAGAGCAGCTGGCCATGGTGCAGATACCTCCTAGCAAGCCCTGCAGTGCACAGCACATCATTTAGCTAGGCTGTAAAAGAAAAGATATTTATTAGGGCGCTTAGGACTGTAACTTATAGTACTGGCTTGAATTTTAGTTGGCTGGATTTTATTTGCAGTTCCTCTGTTTTATTTACTGCTTAAATAAATAAATAAATGAAGCTGCCTTCGCCTGCCTTCCCTAACTGGTTTTTTGGCATACCTTTTTTGTAAATCCTGTGCTGAGAGCCTGGGGGTCTTGATGTGAGTATTATTAACCTCATGGTGATGCAGCTAAATAGGCAAAGGTTCTGTTAACACCCACTTTCAGAAGGATCTGGAAAAGGAAGCCAAGTAACGGAGGTGCTAAAAACTATCTAATCTTTGGGAATTTTCATTCTGAGGCAAAATGAAAACAAAACTGTGTTCTGAGGCTACCAAATAATGTGAATTTTACAGACATCTATTGCCATTTTCTATTCCTTCCTCTTCCTGCCTTTTACCTGCCTCTCCCCTCCAGTTGCTTAGGTTAGTACCATTAGAGTTTCCACTTCTTCTTCACCTTTGCTCTTTTCTTTCTTCTTGTGATACGGTGAGGGAAGAAAAAGTTTTAGTTTTGAGGACTGGGTTCCTCCATTTAGCTACAGGACTGATTTCCTTTCTGATATAGTTGCTGAAATGGGCCTCAAGCTCATCCTCGTGGTCTTGCCTCATTTTGTTCTTGTAGAAATTGATACTGTCTACTCTCACACCACACGTTGACTTTCTTTCTGTACCCAAGTCTGTTGGCAACAGAAGTGTGTTGATCATCCACTCACAGATGATGGAGCTGAGAAATAGCTAATGCTGTTTTCCGTAATTCTGTTTCCCAAAACATTGGAAAATCTGTCCCTGAGTGTGCCAGTCAGTGGTGCTCCAAAGCCTGTCAGGACCTGGCTGACTCCAGCCATTGTTCCAGGAAATTTCACACTTAAAATAACGTAAAAACCCCCTCTCGTTGCTCCATTCACAGTACTTAGAGTGAAGTAGTTAAGTACTTACAGCTAAACTTTAGTTAAAACACTTTAAAAAAGCATATGGATATAAGTACTTGAAATGTTAAAATACTAAATCGTCACCTCTGATTTTGAAAGTCCTGGAAAGGCACTGGGTGTACCAGGAGTTTCCACTCCTCCACACTTTGGAAATCAACTTATTTCCCTATAGACCCACTTTTATTTAGCTGTCCCTCCCTGTGCTAGATAGCACACCTGCAGTACTTTCCATATGAAACACGTGAATGCTCAGCAGCTGTCGCTGGATACTTTATGCCTGTATTTGGTGTTATAAGCATGAATGGCCTGACTCTTTGCTCTCCTGTGCTGGTGGATGAGCACTCGCACCAGCTGTGTGCCGGGCTACTAAAGCAAGGCCTGCAATCAGTGCTAGCAGGACTGCGGGGAGCGGGATGCAACTTTCTGGCTTCCCTATGGACGCCACACATGAGCTGGACCAGCCACGGCACTCATTGTGGCTTTTCTTCCTGCCTGTGCATCTACTGTCACTCTCAAAGTGAGTGTTTTTACTCCTGGCTGAAAGATTTTGAAAGAGCAGCCAGTACAGAGGAGGGCATACACGCCTGTGTCTGGCACCAGCTAATAGGGTGCTGTTAATTCAGCACTTTGGTATTAATTAAGCTGGGCAGGATGTGAGCAGCAGAGACATCAGGCGGGCAGGGTCCCAGCAGCTCACAGAGAACCAACGGCAGTGCTAAGGGCCATATTCTTGCTCTCGTAGCTAACGTGTTGGCTTCAAGCAGGAACCATGTGCACATAACTGCTGCCAGGAGACAGGCTCAAAAGTTTAGTATTTCTCCAGATGAAGTACAAAAGTAATTAAGAGCTTGGCCTGGGGCATTCAAGGCTGAATTCTTAACCATCTGGTGTTAATGGCCTGAAGTGAAACTTCAGGCAAAGGTTTCATTTCGGTTAGTATTTCTTAGGAAAGTCCCTGGCCAGTGACTGCAGCTTTCCTTGTTAGCAGTTTAGCATCATACCTGCCGCCTTGCTGAGGGGCAGGGGAGATGCAGCAGCCCCAGTACTGCTCTGTTTTGACTTTAAGCAAGTGGCAACAAGCATTGTCAGTGAGGGACTTCTGAGAGACCACAGAGGAATTAAGCAGCTGAATATACTATATACTCTTACCCTTTTCACTTCACTGACATTAAATTTAATCTTTCTAAAAATCCCTGACCAGGAATGTATTGAATGGCTGTACTCCTAAGACAAAAACGTTTCTACACTGAAATGTATTTCTAGAGTTGCCTATCCATGAGTAAATTATGGGTTTAGGCTCTTTGTTAACTCAAATCTCAGCTTGTTCCTAGGCCAGGACTGCGTGGAAGGGCTATGTGGGAAGCATATACTTGTCTCATTCCAGCTGAAGTTTTGCGCATAAAGCCTTCCCATCCCAAATGGTGGTAACAGAGATTCAGTTTCTGAAGAGACCCTCACTGGTCTCCTAATTGCTCTGCGCTGGAGGTCTCCATCTAGGAGCAACCCGTAGAAAGTGCCCAGAGGTGTGTCTGGCAGAGACACCAAAGGTTGTGACATGACCAGATACATTGGTAAGGGGAACTATATAAAAAGCAGAAGTGGCAGACAAGATATCAGGCTTGTCTGAGAATTCCAAGAGAAACTTCCCTGCTTACTAAAATTTCCAGTGCAGATTTTCAGTCCAAAAGGCAGAGAGCAAGAATTACTCACTAAGCATGAGAAACTGGAGTACGAAATGGCACAGAGCTATTCATCCTGCTTCTGCACAGACATCCAGGTATCTCCATTAAAAATTTTAGGACAAAACTCAAATGTTCCACATGGGAAGTCTCTCTCTGCTTTCCTCTATGTGGTCCAAGTACAGCAGCTAAAATACAGCTTGTGAAGGCCATTGGAGTTATGTTTCTGAATTGAAATAAGTTTTCAGTATAAATATTTTGGTTCTTCTTTTCACCAAAGAAAAATAATCTTTGGGCAGGGAGACATTTACTTTGCTTATCTTCAAACTGCACAGTAACCATATTGTCACGAGAGAAGCAAGATCAGTAGAGATGAAAAGTCCCTTATAAAACTAGTTTTCCCCTGCAATCTCACCTTCCCAAATCCTTTGCCAGCCATTCCCCTATAACTCAATGTTAGTCTCATTCCCCTTAGGGCAGGTTGTTTCAGCATGGAAAATGATGGGGTTTGCAGCTCTCCGTGGTAAGTCCTAATCACACCAAGGAGTTTATCTGATCCTTAACCACCTGTCATGATTTAGATCCAGGCAGGAGCTGAGCACCACGTGGTTGCTCATTCACACCCCTTGTCCCTTGATGGGGTGGGAAGGAGAACAGGGAGGAAACAAGGCAAAATCCCACAGGCTGAGATAATGAGAATTTAATAGAACACAAAAGGAGAAGTGACAATAATAACAATAATAGTAATGAAAAAATATATAAAGCAGGTGAAACAAACTGCACAGACTGAACTAGCTGTACACTAATGCCTTTTTATGCACTCTGGCCCCCACCTGTATGTAGTGGTATGATGCCAGTATGATTTCAAATATGCCATTGGCTGATTTGGTTGTCTATCCCAGCTGTGGCCACCTCCCAGCTCCTGGTGAATATTAACCTTCTTCTAGCCTAACGCAGAACACCTTCATAATATGTGACTGTGCTGGTGGTGCTCCTTGATGCTTGTGAAAAGGTCTCACACGAAGTCACCCTTGTCAGGGCAGCGGTGTAACTTGCTCTGTATTTGTTGTAAGCTGTCCCATCCGCAACGTACGTAAATGAGTTTACACTTGGGTTTTTTTCTGTGTTACCTCTTCTGAGGCATCAAACTTGTAAGACATACAAATTTCCAGAGGTAAAATTTCAGTCAGTGAGTTGCAGTACATAAACATTTCAATCATTTTCTTTCTCCTCTTCCTCCCTCTCCCAAGACTATTGCTTAAAGGGAAGCTCATGCTATGCTCTTCTCTTATTCATGGGACCGTGGCTTATTTCAAGACCTGCTGGGGAGGAAGCATCCCTATGCCAGCATAGGCTCAGCTGTATATTGGCATTTAACTATCACTTCTGTCTTCTCCTGCAGTTTTTGCGAGAATCCTGAAGGCTCCTGAATCCCAAAATATCACCTTTGGGTCTGTGGTGACATTACGGTGCACAGCGACAGGCCTTCCAATCCCCACCATCACCTGGCTGGAAAATGGGAAAGCAGTAAGTGCCTCTTTTTTCATGCTTCTGACCCCAGAGGGCTGCTAGCATCCGGAAGCGCAGCCCAGGGATTAAAATGCAGGGCTGGAAGCCAGTGCCCATGGTTTCTATTCCTGCCTTACTTAGTGCCTTACTGTGCAATCAAATTAAGCCCGTCTCACCTACCTGCTGCACTTTTCTCCTCTGCAAAACACTCTTCTCTTTCTTTGCGAGTGTTGTGTGAGTTAATTTGTTAGGGTCTGGAGAGCCTAAGGTGAAAGATGCTTTAGATGCTTGCAACCTTCCTCTGAGCCAGGATTTTTTATGATTTCGTTGTGGGTTTAAGCAGTTCTTCAGCCGCTTTCTTCTCCTTTCTCCTAATGTAGTAACAATAACATGGCAAAACTGCTTATTTGACAGAGTAACACAAACCCAGGCAGTTAGATAGAGCAAACTGTCATGAGGTAAAATACCTATGGAATAACATATATGCACAGCACATTTGCAGATGAATAGATCTGAAATTTTCTAGACTGACCTAGGTGACGCGCAGAAGTATGTCACCCATTTATTCCTGACCAGAATGATGTCCTCAAGAAAGGCACACCCGCTTCAGCATCAGGCACCAAGAGATGCAAATCCACTGCTTACCGACGGAAATTTTTCCATGGTCCAATTATCCTGACTATTTGAAATAGGTGCCTGCTTTGAATTCATCTGGCTTTCTTGTCCGTATTGCACTACCTTCCTTTCAGATGGACTGAAGTGCCACTTGACATCTGATATTGCCTCCCTGGAAGTGGGCATTGCACCTCAGCCACAGCAGCTCTGCAGCCTGAGCCTGCCATGGGTTTCCTCCAGTCTTCATATGGTTATGGTGGATATTTTGTACTCTCAGTGGTCTTTGAACAGCTTATTTTAAGGATGTGAGCCCCAAGGCATGATGCTGTGGAGGCTGGTGAAGCAGCCCATATATACAGGCTGACAATTTACCTTGGCTTTTTCTTACTGACTCTCTGTCAACCCCAAGTCCTCTGGCCACTAGCTGGCTATGGCCATTCCTGTGGACTTGCTTGTCCAATAGGACAAACAAATCCTCTTGCCCAGATTCCTTACTTCAGGAGGCTATCTTCATCCCAGTCTGTATCCCCTTTTTCCATGTATTAAAATGCATTAAGGGACCTGTTCTGCTCTGCTGGACATCTTGCCTTCCTTATCTCCTCTAAACTTTATTGTGTCCTTCTGTCTGATTAGGGTTAATTTTCTACATGCCATCGAGATTACTAGGGAGAACAGCTAAAGGATCAGATCAGCCTCTACAGAGCCCTGTGGACCTTCAGTATTTTCTGGCAATTATTATTTTGAGACAACTGCCAAGTGTTCATTGAAGACTTCTTCTCCATTGGGGGAGAAATATTTTAGAAGGTTTGGGGTCTCTGGCAAGGTCAGAGCATTTCTGAAGTACAGACCCTTGCTCTGCCAAGCTACCACCGGTGTCGGTGCCACAGAGAGCTGTGTGTGAGATGATGATCAAGCCTTGTTTGGGGCCACTGTGTGGCTGGTCATGTCTGCTCTGCCCCATTCCTATCTGTACGACAAAGCCTACTCCCAGCAGGCTAGCACTCCAGACTGTCTCATTTTAAGTATGGCAAGGAGACCTTAATGAGGCCCCATCTCTGGGAAAGTGAGGACAGGAAATTAGTGAACTGGAGTGCATGTGTTTAAGGGCTGGCTCACAAGCAAGCAATAGTGAGTCATTTGAAGATGCAACGTGCTGCAGCATTACAGTCTCCTAATGCTGACCTGTAATTGTTTTGAGGCTTAAAGAGTTGGAATCTGCTCAGGTTATTGAGCTGCCTTTGAAGAAGAGGATAGAAACTGTTCTGTGCACCAGCTTCCTTGCCTGCCTAAACAGAAACACAATTCCTTTTCCTCCTGCTATGCACCATGAAGCATCATGGACCTTAAACTGTAGTTTTTCACACTGCAAAAAATAAGTGAGACAGGTGTGAAGATGTGAAGAGGTCTGTGCTTTGGCAGTATCTGTGGTGGCATTTTAACAGCTAAAAAAAGACCTGCTGGAAACAAAATCTTAGGGAACGTATTTGAAAAGGGAAGGGAATCAATTAACACAAGGGAATAGACTTAGATTCTCAATAGAGAAAACAACAACTGGCTGGTGTGGAAGTCCTAGGTACAACTGCCTGACACTTCCATCTGTGATTTTCCACGACTCGTGATCATGTGCACTGCTTGTACTGCTTGCGCCAGCTCATGGCCCAAAGCAGGAGGACCAGTTCTGGCTCTCCATGCTCAGCAGTCCAGTGCTGCCAGGAGGGGAGCTAACAGGACAAGGTATGGCCAAGACCTGAGGGGTAAGAGGGAGAGTGGGCTGGACCAGCACAGGTAGCTTAGGATGAGCGGCCACCTCTCCCAGGTGGATGCTGGGAGATAGGGGCAGCTGTAAAGAAATTCCTTGTTTCCGCCAGGAACGTCCCAGCAGTATCTTAGTGCTGAGTGGTTTCTAGACAGAAAAAATTTTCTAAAAATAAGTCTGGTCAGCACTGGAACAAGAGAGAAAGTTGTGAAAATATATCCCCTCAGCTCACACCCACCTAAGATGACTTCATACTGTAAGGCCAAAAAATTCCCCTGGGGACTGCGTTTGCACAATAGCCAGCATACCACCCATCCCTGATGCAATAGTTACAATAAGTGTGTTGGTTTGGTTATTTAGTTATTTTTTCCTATGCACATTGCCTCACCACAACTTCATGTTGAGCTTTAGTAAGGCAAAACAAATAAATTATTTCCAGCATTGTCTTTTCAGAGATAACCAATCTTTACTAAAGATATGATAAAATGCCAATGCATCCCTTCTTGCTTTTTCAATTATTACTGTTAATACCTTTAGGAAGAGACACAGACCCCATTGAAATCATGTTTCTACTAGCCTCTAGGGTGGTCAGGTTGATCTCTCTCACCTCTCAGACAGATGCACAGGTAGAGTGTTTTGCTATGATGGATCCAGGGAGACAACTCTCACAGGCAACCCCATCTCACTTGAATTGCACTTGATGCTTCCTGTGAAGGGTAGAGCAGGTAATGCTGTCCTTACTACTGCCTCTACAAGGCAGAGTCATGGTGTGTCATTTCTTCCTGCTTAAATGAATGCCATATAAACAGGAACGCTGCTGGTCAAAACCCAGCAGGCACCAAGCTCATTTACCTGGGAATTTCTAACCTGGGAAAAGAACTGGCCAAAATCACCATATCTGCAGTCTTCCATATTTTCAAGTGTGAGATATGAAATCTGTCAGATATCTGCCAAAATATCAGTCAGAGCACTTGTTTTGCTCATAATTGCTTTGCAAGCGTGGCAGTGGTTATATTAACCCAGAATCAACAACTTTCAAACTATTCTCTTTTCTCCCTTTCTGTAGCCAGAGTCCACAAAACCACCTCATGCCCTTCCTTGTTAAGGCATGAATGGACAAACAATCGACTAGAACTGGTCCTGAAGTAATTAGCCAGCTCAATTAGATGAGCAGAACTGACACGACAGCCCTCTGAAACTGAAAATTAATTGCACGAATATTGCTGAAGTATGAAATACGAGAGGCCTTTAACATTTGCCTTTGTCTCTGAAGTCAGCCTCTATGAAAGCACCAAAATAATGTCAGCAGCTTTAGTTCTCTGCCACTTCTATCTGCTTGCTGCACCTTTCTCTGCCAGTTTAAATGCTTGGAGATGAGTCTCTTAGGTTTTTCCTTGGTTTGTTTGTTTGCTTTTGTTGAAAATATCACTGCATTGGGCTTTTCACTCTCTTAGGTTTCTGCAGGGTCTATAGAGGAAAGTGTCAAGGACAGAGTGGTTGACTCCAGACTGCAGGTGTATGTCACGCGACCTGGCCTGTTCACTTGCCTTGCCACGAACAAACACAGCAAAACTTTTGGAGCCGCAAAATCTGCAGCAACTATCAGTGTTTCAGGTATGCTGTGAAAGAAAGGGTCATTGGCTTTTACCCTTGTAATTGCAGTCCTAGCTTCCCTGCAGCGGGGAAAGGAACAGGGAATCAAGTGCTCAGGAGGAGAGAAAGCCTTGGAGAGCTGATAGTATGCAGGGGGCTAAATTTGAGTATAAGCGCATCCCCCACCAGGCTATTTCCTCATATATTCTTACACTTCGGAGACTGGCACAGCTGTCATTTCCTGAATGTTTGATGCTGCCTTGTACTTTATGTCCCAGAACCACACTTGGTAAGTTCATCCATGCAGAGGAAGTCATGGCCATGGCCCAGTGCTGGTATCACCTAACAGCAAGGTGAAAATAGCTGTCATGAGCAGTTTGGCTTCTCAAGGGGTTGCACCCAGGAAACAGAGAGGTTGCTGTCAGAGTAGTAACCCACTGTGTCCGGGGTAACCTCTGCTCCTAGGGACATCTCCCAGATGGGGAAAGGATGATCCAAAGAGGAGAAACACCAATGGTCTAGATGAGCTGACAGCATTTGTCGCACCAAGAGAAAGGTGGAAGCTTGTGCCTTCCCTCTTGGGACAGGCCGGGGAGCGGTGGGGGCGAAGGTGGGAGGTAGGTGTGTTTAGTTAGAGGAAAGAGGAATCACCCGGGATTCCAGACACAGGGTGGTAGCCTTGGTCTTGCTGTTAACCAGGTATGCACTTGCCCTGCTCTCTTTGTGCCTCAGCTTGTGCTCTGCTGAGAAAATAACAATGCCTTTTCTTACACTGAGCATTAAAACCTAGCAGCAAGCTCTGTTCTGTGGGAGATTCGACACTTGGTACTGTATTTCACATCCCCACTTCTGCTTTTAGCTAAGGCAAGGCTCTGGCCCACAAACCAGGGCTGCAAATGCAGTAGGGAGGGCAGGTGCTTTATGCTGGTGGGATAAACTGTGCTGTTCTCCTTCAGGCTGTGTGTGCTCAGAGAGATGGGATAAGCCCCCCAGGCCTGACCAAGAGCCTGCCTTGGCCTTGTCCCAGCTCCCAAGGGTCCCAGGGCAGAGATGTCCCAGTCCTTGTCCAATGTCTGGCATCTACGCCTTGCAGCACTGCAAAAAGAGGGGTGGCCATGTGTCTGTGCTGCTCGTCCAGCCCTGGTTCCTCCCACCTGTTACAACTGCCATCTGCCGTAATGGGTGCATAGGTGGCTTAAGCAGGGGATGTTAATTGCTGGTCACATAGGACTCAAAGTATAAGGGTAAAAGTATGGCTTTAGGTTACAACAGACCACTTCACAAGAACTGAAATCAACAATCCACTTACTCCTCTTCAGTCCCTGTCTGCATACAGCATCCAGTGTTGTTCAACCCTTCTTCCCCATAAGAAGGTGCCAAATAAGGACAGAACTTAGTTGCACCCTCTTCAGGCAGCTTACAGGTCTCAGATTTCCTAGCATGCAAATCTTAACTCCTGCATCTCATGGGGGGTAATTATGTGTCACTGATGTCTTTTTCATTTCTTCTTCCTCCTGGCTCATCACAATTCCTGGATCTGGTGCTTCACTGTAGAGTGGAGGTAAGAACGACTTTCTGTGTCTGCCACAGAGTTTTCTCTGGGTTGGGGAGGAGAATTGGGAACCAAGGAGATTTGTTTAATTTGGCTTACACGAAGGGAGTGGGTTTCTGGATGCCAAGCATGTAGATGAGATTGATCTGAAGAGAGCACTGAGCTCCTTTATACAGACATAGTTCGAAACTGGGCCCAGGTAGATAAGGATGCTTCTGCATTGAGTAAGTAGTTGATTGCACATCAGTAAAAGTATTTAAAATATGTAGGGGGCAGAATATTCTGGAGTAAATTCTTTTCACAGTTACACATCTGCAACTTCACTGACCCTATAAACTTATGGGCAAAAGCTTAACTGCAAGTTAAATTCCTGTCTGTATATTTTGATTTGGTGAACACCAGATTAGGGTAAGAGGAATTTAGATGTTTGCTCCAAGCAGAGTTGCGGATGGGTAAGGCCTCTTGTATGTGATCAGACCGTGTACTTCTGTTCAGTATTTTTTGGAGTACTGAACAATTTGGCTTCCTTTTTATTTTTAGAGTCTTAACATATTTCTGCATGCTGCACTAGCAGATCAGTCTGGAAGGAAAATGAAGAGTAGCCTGGGAGAAGGGCTGGGAGCTACTGACCCTCCAAGAAAAGAGCAGAGCCTGAGAAAGTCTGAGCAAATGGCTTTGCCACTCTGCTGACACAAGCTCCCTGCGAAAGGTCCTTGCCTCCCTCACAGGGGGCTGCAAGATCGATTCAGGAAGTTTGTAAGTGATTTAATGACTGCCTGATGATGATGGCAGACTTATGCCTTTCACCTGCACCTGTGTAGGTGTGACAGACGTGGGAACAGTGATAAATGCTCTGCCCTTCTGTCCTGCAGTTGTTCTCAACATTTGCTGCATGAAATTCCCTTTCTGTGACGAGACGTTGTAAGAAACGTGTTGCTGCTTCTCCAGCACAGCCTAGTCTGTGTCTCCCTGAAGGTTTTAAAAAAGCAAGGAAACACAATGTTAGCACTGGTGACTCTTGTAAGGCTGCTCCTGCAGCCCACAAAAGTCAGTAGCATAGCTGCGCTTTGCACACCTGTGCCCTCCTTTGCCTTTTGGGGCATTGGAAGTAAGTGTTTTTCAGATTTAACACAGGGGGCAACATCAGGAAAATGTGAGTAACATGACCGCTGCCACACCAAGCACAGCTCTAGCAGGGTGCTGGGGGCAGAGTGGTGTTGTGGGGAAACCTGCTTTGTGCCAGGGAGATGTTAGGTTGTGGGATTGGTTCAGGATGCTGGGTGGGGTACCTGTGCCAGATAAAGGATTGTCCATGCAGCCTGGGATATTGCCGCGTGTCGCAGCATCACTGCCATTTAGCTTCAAGAAAAAAATAAATAATTTTTTTAAAAAATTATAAAATTACATGAAGGCCAAAGTAGTGCAGCTAAGCCAGGGCCAAACAGTGCCATCTGCACAGAGTGGCATCTGGAAAGTAGAAATCTGGGTATCCTCTATAATCCCTTGTCTGTATATATATGTCCGGCTTTCTGAAGAAAAACAGCAAGAACCCCTGGAGTTGACAATGGACAATTATTTAGACAGGGGAAAGGAATAAAAGGCAAAGATACAAATAACTCTGCTGGCTACTCCAAATGGTTGGCATGTTGTGAATTGAACTCCGTGACCCCAGTTACGCTGACCAAATGAGCCGTGGGGACAGCTGCACCCAGCCCTTCTCCCTCTCCAATTCAGCTGTCCCCTGCACACAGAAGAGGCTATTTTCCCAGCTTTCTGCCACCCAGGGCACTGCATCCCGTGGGCTGCCTGAGCTGAGGGTACATGCTCACCCACAGACCTTGCTGCCGTAGGGCAGCCGTGGGAGTTGCTGGGAGCATGGCTGACCTGTGTGTGCCCTCACCCTGCTGCTCCCTTTTGATGGCTGTGGGGAAGAAGGGAGGGAGGGATGACAGCCGTCTCCTGCTAGATTTGAAAAACACAGGAAAGATAAATAAATGGCTCATGAAGGAGCCCACCCTGCTGTGCTTTTTATTGCTCCGGCATAGATCTGACCCCATGCTTTGTAGCAGGAGTTTGCAAAGTGGGAGAAAACAGTGAAAAAAAGGAGAGGATGGAGCTTGCCAGGATGCACCAGAAAGAAAACTGTAAAGGCTTGTGCCTTCCACCTCCCTGTGTCTCCCACCTAAATGGGTGTGAAAGTGAAGCAAGTTCAGGATGAGTGCAGGACCTGACGAGAGCCAGGCAGGAGCTTGGCCTATATGATCTTGTGAAGAATTTCATGGCATGTGTTGGGTGAGATTCACCTGGCTCCTGCTCATCGAGTCTATCCAACATTAAACTGTTGCTAGTCAGAAGAACAAAAACCCTTCAGTTATCACAGATGTGCAGCAAAGCAGCATGGCTGTTCCCTACTGCAGGGAAGCAAGAAAACAAAACATTCTCCCATTAGGGCCTGGGGATGGGGTGAGGGGCCATTCTAGGTCACTGTTGTGCATGATCACTCAGTCTTTTTGCCCACTTAGCATTACCAGCAAACCTCAGCCAGACCCTCAGCCCTGGAGCTCACCAGGGCGGCTGGGGTTCCTTGCAGAAGTTTCATTTTTTGGGTGACATTACCTAGTTTTAGCAGTTATAACCATCTACCTTCTCTTCTGCCCTCTGTTAGCCTTACAGATGTTACTTTATGCAGAAAGAGAGTCTAGCCATCCTTCTCCTCCAGGTTTTTAGATCTATAAGTTTACTCTGTGTATATGTTCTTGTCCTCAACAGCAAGCTATACAAGGGTGATGCTGGCTACTGCAGCACGTACAGAGGTGAGGTGTGCAGTGCTATCTTGGCGAACAATGCTCTTGTTTTCTTCAACTCCTCTTATGCTGACCCAGAGGAGACCCAAGAGCTGCTTGTGCACACTGCCTGGACTGAACTGAAAATGGTGAGTTCATTCTGCCAACCAGCTGCTGAGTCTCTGCTGTGTAACTACATCTTCCAGGAGTGCAATCCATCAGGATCTGGGCCTGCTCCAAAACCAGTGTGCAGGTAAATGAAAAAAACCACCACCTGCTCATCTTTCACTTTCTCTTCATGGGGATGTGTGCACAGCAGGGGAGTTGTGTGTGTCTGTCCAGACCTGCAGTAGCACTGCGTTAGAATGGGCCCTCTAGGTTTGCATGGGTTTTCCCTTTGCTCTCTATTCTGTATTCACAAAGGCTACCTGATTCATCTCTCTCTGTGCTCATTTCTTGAGTGCAAACTGATTCTCAGACCCAGAGGCTTGTGTTGTATCAGGCTTTTAGCAGACAGTGTTGAAAAGAAATATTTGAATCATATAATTGATTTAATTAATGTATTGCTGTTGGTTAAATCTTACTAAGTTAGTATGTACTTACTACTACTATGAAAAGTGATTGCTCATTTGGAATTTTGACCACATATGGTCACAGTGTATGCAACAAATTTAGCCGAGGCAATACACTAATCATTCTGCAGCTCCCGCCACAACAGAGATGAAACAAAAAGAGGTGACTCCAAAGAAACTGCCAATGTAATTGTACCTGTTAAACCCAAGCTCCAATCTGGCCCTTGTATCCTTCCATATGCAGAGAAATGTGCATTGAAGCAGGGCTCGCAAGGACCCCAAGGAGTTCAAACCATCTCCCGCTACAGCTGATCCACTACTGACAGGTGTTCGTGCAAAATTTCTCAGCGACAGAGACACACTGCTCTCTCGTCATGCAACCTCCTGAGCAGCTACTTGTTCTTCCACTATGGCCACAGGGATGAGTTTCTTCCCTTCCTCTTTGCAGTGAGATTTATATCTTCCCAACTTCTCAGACTAGAATAAAGCATTTTTTTCCAAGCTCTGCTCATAGCTTTTGTTTTTCTGGCCTCTGAAGATTCTGCTCCTCATCTTTCCTTAACTGCTGATTATATATAGCCTCCAGCCCAGGTTCTGTTAGCGTTAACAGAATGACGGTTGCTTGGTTTGCCTTGCAGAGGACAGCTCCACGTAGATGTCTCAGGGTGAAGCTTTCTTTTTTCTTAATGCAGATGCTGACTGCAACTGATTCGTATCCATTTTCAGACCCTGGAGGACTGTTGTCTGATCATTACTGATTTCACATTTGGGCAGCTGACATCCTGTGCAGTGCTTGCTGTTGTCATCCTTGAACCACATCTTAAACCAGATTATTTAGATTTGTGTTTATCAGGAAAGCATGCCCAACTCTAGTGTCTCAACTAAAATAGAAGCCTTCTCTCCAAACATGGCAAGCACACTGCCAGCTGGACTTGGGCCAGATGTAGTCTATCAGCAATTATTTTTCCAGTTATGCAAGGGCTTTTTAGGACAATCTGTGGTATGCTGTCTTTGTAATCTGGACATTTCTGATTGCTCCTCCTTTAATATTTCTAAAATAAAGGCACAAAGGAAAACCCCAGTAAGAAGCTTGACAATATGTTGTGTTCTCTATTTGGTGCCTATACTGTTTGGTATTCTTTTGTGAGCACGCTAGTGGTGTATCCTACAGAAGAAGTGTATGTGCGAGTATCTACAGAAAATCATGCAGTCAGGTATTGAAACTTGCTTTCTACTGGCAGACTCCTCCCTCCTCCCTCTGTCACCTAGTTCTGCTCTTTGTCATTCTGTTTTCTAGTATATGACCTCTCTGCCTTTGTTCAAGATGTGTGACAGTATTTATATCTAAGCCACACATGCACAGCACATTTGTCAGCTAAGGATTTTGCTCAGTGCTGCACAACACATTTCAGACCTGGGTCTTGCTTCATTTACACCTGCTCATGAGCGGCCCTGCAGGACCAGAACTCGTGATTTTGAGCTAACAGACACAGCATTTGCAAATACGTCTAAATCATGATGGACTTGTCTGACATCACCTTTCTTCAAATTCACAGATTAATTTAATGTGGGGGGTTTTTTTCCATTTAATGAATTTTTTCCCCCATGATTGTAATGCAGATTTAAATGCAGCATTCTTCGTGAGAAGAGCCCTGTAGCAGCTCTTTTTCCAGTTCCCAGAGCACACTAGCTGGACAAAAGTTCTTCCAAAGCCCTAACCAATACTTCTTTTGATAACTCAGACATCTAATACATACTTCTGTGCAGTTGAGTCCCCTGGGGCCTCTTGAAGACATTTAACATGGTCTTGGTTACTTTCCAATTACCTGCTTTTTACTGACAACTTTATAACTCTCTGCAGAAACTGGCTTGGTTACATCAGTCTTCAGTTGAAATACTTCATGTGTAAGAATCTCAAAGGCTGGAGAATTCACACAGTTTTTGAGGGTCATATTTCCCTTGACATATATCCATGTGTCTTTGTCTTGTTATTTATTCTCTGCACCATTTTTTCTCTCCCCATGTAATTTTTAATGCTCATTTTGGTTTGGAAGCTAGCTAGCAAGAATAAAAACTGATATATAGAATGAGTAAAGCTTTTACAAAAACAATCAGGATGTAAAATACGATGAAGTGACACAGAAGAAAACATGAGAACAATTTCACCTCATGTAAATTAAAATACAATTTGATTGAAACTATAATTTTCCTGGTTTTAAGGAAAAGTGATGTATTGTCTCATAATTCTTAATTAATCTTCCTTTTACCACTGGCTATTTCTGTGATAGCAAAAGAAAAACTCTAAATTTATGTTTCAACCATTGCTGGTATAAAGTGACTGTTCTTCAGGGAACAGCCTTGTGTTGGGAAACATCTAATTTTGATCTGGTCTATGTGTTCTCACCCCCTCTTAAACTATCCTTTGTGGTACCTACAATGCTACCATCCCACTTGTCCTCTTCTGCTGCTACTGTTCTTTGTCCATCCATCATTTACATGAGATAAAATTTCTAATAATAGTCTGAAGTAATCTTTGCATATGATCTCATCCAGCTCTTGCTGCTCAGGATTAAGTGTTGTAACAATGGCATGAACGCAGCTCTACTGACCATCCCTCCCTTTCGCCATTTCACCACAGTCCTGGAATGCATTCATGTGTGAAGATAACCTGTCTTTAATGCTGGAGTGGACAGGACTGCAGAGGAACAGTCTTTTGCATTTTGCAATTGAACACTGAATAAAGGGCTTGTTTAAGGATGCTCAGGCTTCAGGAGTAAAGGCAGCTAATGCAGTCCAGGTCTCCCAAGTGTTGGCCAGCAGTTTAAATGCAAGATTTTCTCATTTCTCTAGATAAACACATCTTTACTTCAAAAGGTCATTCCTTTTCCACATGTTTAACACTTAAAAAAAGAGATAAATTATGCCGTCTGGCTACATTCTGGCTTTCATGGAAGTGAGGAAGGAATTAACCAGCACTGGCTAAAATTAAGCACAGGGCAGCAGGTCTTCACAGGTTTCAGCCTGCACGCTTGAAGGGCATCCATTACTGTTGCCGAAAAGCTGCTCCCCTGGTAGATTTCCCACTAGCCCCCATCATTTAGGCGCTTTAGAGGGCTTGCAGTGTTGGTAGTCATCAT
>WEIS01026245.1:198-16608 GCA_013389965.1 Todus mexicanus | reverse complement strand
ACCTAGATTGCTTTCAGTGGGATCGAAGCCCACGTTTGCTGAAGTTTTCTAAGATTTCTAGTTAACCATGAAGTTTTGACAACATTGACCTGTCAACGTCCTCCATGCTCATTGGAAATGATGCCCCATAACACGAAAAGTCATCTGAATGTACTGCTCAGAGGAAACCAGCCGCCTTCCTACANCTCATTGGAAACGATGCCCCATAGCATGAAAAGTCATCTGAACGTACTGCTCAGAGGAAACCAGCCGCCTTCCTACACCCTCCTTGTAGCCTTCTTTCAGAAAGCTGATTGTGAACATTCACCATGCAAAGCATATTTTGCACAGGTGACAAATGTAAACATCCATTATTTCTTTCATTATTTCTCCCACGACGAGTGAGGCTTTCAGGGAGGGCTCTGGGAAAGCAGTCGGAATTGAGCCATCCTGTCATCCTCAGCTGATACAGCTGTTTGTTGTACAACCTCTCCTTTGTGCTTGGACTATTGCCACGTATGATTTAAGCATGTTTGGAGTCCTGGTGGGCGCAAGAGTCTTGCTGGGCGGTCTCTACTGGGACCGGTGACAGAAGAGGGCATCAGTCTTACTCTATAGTTGGCAAACCCACGCAACGCCAAAAATAAGGCAATTAAAAGCTAACACTCTTAAAATGGGCAGCCTGACACATAATGGAGATGGGGCATTGAGCCTGGCTATGTCAGGAACATAATTTTTAACACAACAAGACAAATGTAACCAGGCATGACACATTGGCGTGCTGACACGTGAACAGGCGCATCTGAAACAAAGGCAGCTTGCTGAAAATCATATAGATTCCCCTTGCCCTGAACAAATTTCGATTTACACGATTTCATGATTAACAAGCTTTCTACAATATTTATAACTTTCTGGGGTGATTTTTTTTTTTCTTATAAGGAAAAAAACCATATTTAAATGGAACACACACATTGCCTTTGAAATGTAGCCATAGGAAGGTCATATATTTAGGTGTTACATATTAAAATATTGATTTTTTTAAAAAAATATAACCCCCCTGCTTACAATAAATACAATGCAAGTCATAACCTTTATTATAAAAATATTTCAGTGTTCCACAGTAAAGGGTCATTAACATTGCTAAACTGTAGAATTTGATCATTAGGGGAGGATACTACATTTTGTTTTTAATAAGGCAGTGATTTATATAGAAACTTATTAGGAAGCAAGATATGGCTCATTTCTGATCTCTGACATGCTTAAAAGATGTTGCAAATTAAGGGATTGATCCTGTAGATTGCTGAGCTGATATGAAGAAATGTCGATAAACAAAGTGCTCACTCTGGCACTGGCCTTTACCTTGCGCTTAAGGAGATGTACAGCATGAGATGGGGGAAATCAAGATGGTAAAGCTTTCCTGATCCCAACCAAGTAAGATCTGATGTACTAGATGGGAAACCAAGCACACGGTGGTTCTTCCTTTTTTTCTGTGCAGAAAACCTTACCTGCAAGGGTACATTGAGATGTTCTCCTGCGAGATGTCCATAAGGAGCAGACTTTGATCCATGACCAGGCTGCTTGTGTGTGGCCAGTCACTGCACAGGGACATGTAGGTGACTGTGAACATTGGGGAAGGCTTGATGGTAAGCAAAGGTGAGAGGGGGGACAGCTCCGAAGCCTACCTACAGCATGGAGATGGCATCTATCAGACAATGGCTCTTCAGCTCTAATAGCTCAGTAGCCTCTTGAACGCAGAAAGTGTCTGAAATTCAACAACACAATGGCAAAAAGAGTTCACATGAGTGGGTTTTGTCTGCCTCTCAAACTTAGGATGAGCTTAATTAATTTCTATGACCCAAGGTGCACTGCAGCACTTTTCCTGGAAATGTTTCAGTCAGAAGAGCTGAACTGGTGCTGGAATGGTCTTGGCTTCCATCAACATCTCCAGTGCTGGGAGCCACAGTTGTGCCTGCAGAGACGCTGTCTAAGATAGTGACAAGAAATAGTGTCCCCTACACAAACAACCTACCTGGGACACAGGTCTGCCTGCATGGTTGGGACCTCTTGCAATGGGCAGAGTCGAGCTCTTTGGGTTGAAGGACTCTTGGAGCAGCAGTAGCAAAGGCAAGGGTACTGAAGGGAGAGGAGTGCTGCATGGCAATTAAAATAACTGCTGGAAATGGAGAGATCCTAGGGGGAAATAGTTTGTCTTCGTATAAGTCCCTTTATGTGTGCAAATCTGTGGGCAGCATGATGAAAATGTATTGTTGTATGTTACCCAAGAAAATTTCACAGAGGGGCAGAAAAAATTTCCTTTGCCAGAATGATCCTGTTACACATGCAATACTTATTAATCTGGATGAGTTTGGGTTTTATATATATATATAACTTTTTTTTTTTTTTAGGTAGTGCATGTTTTTCATTATTTTAATTGGGAAAAGCCTGATAAAAGGGAACGTTTGCTTCACGTGTCAAAGAACATGCTAAAGCATTTTTTTATGCGTATGTGAAACCTGCTTCTATGTCACTTCATATTATTTTCGTTTTAAATTTTATTAGCTGGATTTTAGTGCTCTTTAAAGTAAAAGCGATAGCAACCAGGCGCATTATGGGCTAGATGACACAACCCTGCCAACACACCTATGTGAATAATTCCCACATTTCCAGTCCTTGCCTTTTGTGCAGGATCAGGCAGTTGTTACGTACTGTTGATACACCAAAGTCTCTGAGACAGACACCACCAGTCTGGTTTTGAGCTAGTAAGCTAGAATTCACACTTTTAAAATGAAATACTATTTATTTTTATTTTTTAAAAAGCATTATTCTTCACAGATTTTTACACTTCTGTTGATATGATTTTTTTTTTCCTCTAATATTTTCGATTTCTGCTGTGAATTAAAAGAAAACTCAGCAATAAACCCCAACCCCCCTCCTTCACCTGCTCTCTGGCTCAGCCGATTGAAGCCTTCCCATGGTTGTTCAAATAGCAGCTGGAGGGAATGCCAGTTTGTCTGTTAAACCATCAACAATAAATAAATGTATTTATGAGGACAGCGAGAGGCACAAACTGCATCCCATGCAGCTGCTGCTGCTGCTACCGGTACCTACACAAGCCTGTTACTGCTTAAAGATTTAAAGATTTTTCTGTAGCTGGTTATTTATTTTGTTTTAAGCACCTCAACACAGTGAAGCGAAGATGTTTGCAACCTGAGTTTAAAAAAACCAAAACAAACAGAAAAAAAAAAAAAACCAACAAAAAAAAACAGAAAAAAAAAGCAAGAATATAGAACTTTTTCTTTCTCTTCAAGCCTTTGATCCCAAGTCTCCAGTCGTGGGAACAAGGAGAAGTCGTCTTCCGTGAACTGTGAGTAGGAAGCTGCGAGGGAATCGGCAGATGAGTTTGAACGTTAGGCCTTGTTTATACTGGGGATTAAGTCATTTGTGGTCAGCAACCAATGCAGCTGGGCTGCTGCAGGCTCCCACTTCACATCGGATGACATTACTGGAGTGAAAATCGGGGGGGATGCTCAGCTGCTGGAAGGGGCAACTCCTGCCCTGGCTGTGTGCACGGGGGCATTTCACATTTCAGTTCACAAACTGGGGTGAACGGGAGCTCGAGCCAACCTTCTGTTCTCAGCCCTTGTGTTTCCAACGTGTCAGGTTGGAGCAGCGCTCCTTGGGCGAACGGAAAACTTCAGAGAAATAGGGTTCTGAAGAGATTGATCAAAACCATAATTTCATGGGTGTAGCAATAAACAGCCAAGCCAAGCCTGGGCTGCAGAAAGGAACCGCTCAGAGCGGCTGCTACTTGGTGTTTTTCAAGATCCTAAAGACGGCAGTCAGAAGATAGGGAAGCAAGCAGGGGGGGAAATGCCTCAATTGCTACCATGGTCTGTCTGTGTAAACATTTCAAACATCTGCCTGCATTTGGAAATAACCTGGGTTGTGCTCTGAAAGTATTAAGACTTTTTCCGAAGGTGATTTTATTGTCAACTACTATTAGAGCAGATTTTTATTAATTATTTTTTTTCCCTTAGGAGGCACATGGTTCACATCTTTCTGTGCTTCTAAATATAAACTTGCTTCCCTGTAGTATTATCCAGGTCTCATTCCGTCTCTATTTCTCTTTCCCATTTTTCTGCTCTTCTTCTGTCACTATCCATGTGTGTTTGATGAGACTTTCTCTGAGTTACAACTGGACTCTGCGAGGACAAATTCCTTTTGTGATCTGTGCCGCCTTACACCAAAAACTTGCTGTAAAGTTTTACTTTCGTGGAGCGCTATACGGCGACTTTTTATGTGTCTAAGAAATGGAAACATTTTGTCTCGTATAAAAAAAAAAAAGGAAAGAAAGAAAGAAATATTTTTATACTGCGCTCCATTCACAGACCACATCAGAGGTATTCTAAGAATAGAATAGATCAAATATATTTTATGGAAATATAATGAGAAAAGGATGTGTTCCCAAAACTCACTCTGAACAAAGGAATGCAACATAGTCAGGAATACTTTAATGCGCCTAACAATTTTCTCATGTGAAAGGCTGAAGGAACAGCCTTGGTTTGAAGAAATCTTCCAATTCTCCCCAGGCACCCTGAACTTGAAATCAGAACTAGGAAAGCTATATATTACAAAAAAAAGAAAATGTATGGAAAAAGTGACTGAGGGCATTAACCAGAAAAGACGTTTTGAAAAGAAAAATAACATCAATATGAAACATTTTGTCATGTTTCATTTCATTGATCATATATTTATTTTATGTGCTCTGGAGCGCTGAAGCTTAGATGTAACTACATTTCAGGAGCCTCATATTAGACCTGTCATTCTCTTTGTGGTGAAAACGAAACGGTGATGGGGGGGGGAGGAAATAAAATAGATTGTAATTATTAGATTTGGGGTGGATTCCTTCAGATGGTGCTTAGAAACTTCAAAAACTGAACTTAGGAAATGAGACACAACATTAACAGCTATTAAAGACGCTGCCTGTGTGACAGATAGAGAAGTAGGAGGTACACCTACAGCGTAAAAGAATGCAACTTCTTCCCAGGAATGCAATATGTTCACCTTAAATAGGCTTGTAATTAAAACTGTTAGTGTTGATTAGATCAACCATGTAGGAAAGACGCATTTGTATTAGTTCTAATTAATTCTATTTTAAACAAGTTGAAGTTACAGATTGGTTTTGGTTTAAGTTTGGGTTTTTGTTTTTTTTTTGCTCCCCAATACAATGGCATGAATTTCAGCTACTGTCTACAGCTCCTGAGTGGTACAGAGCTCAGTTTAAAAGGTTGGGTCTTTTCTGGTCTCTGATGCCAGTTTACTTCTGCATCAGATCTGGGCTTTCTACCTAGATAAAACCTGCGATGATTTAAAATGGAGTTGTTACAGGAACATGATGGATGGGATCAGGCTACTCTTCACATTGTCAGAATTTTGGCTTTTTAGCATTGGTAAGGAAAAAACCAACATTTATGATCTCTCAGGCTCTTGAGTTACTGGTCTTAATGTGTCTTCCAACAAATATAAGGTAGGATTAGAAGTTAGGAGAGGAGGGAAGTAGTGAAAGGGATGAGCTCTGGCAGCCCCTAGCACATTCTCGCAGCTTTCTCCAGTGCTGGTGGTGTTTCACACACTAGACATCTTTGAAGATTGCTGGTAGAAAGCCCAAGGAGATACACTGTGTTTTCAAAACTCTCTGTTGGAGTCTGACACCTTGTTAGAGCTGAACGTTGGAGTCTCCTTCAATCAAACAGAATGAAGATTTGGGCCTAAGTGGGAATTTACAGATGTATCAAGCAATGCAATCTAGGAATGCTAATCAAGTCCAGCCATAGTGGTAACGTGCGCAATGCAATTTTATACAGTTCAGGTCTCTGAACAGGCTTTCAAAGGTCTAACCCCAGAGGAGTAACATGAACCTTTCTCTTGGTTCCTCATCTGCCCTCTCAGTGCAGAGCAGATCGTAGTCTCAAAGCGAAAATGAAGTGGTCAGAGCCTCTTGGTCCCTCTCTAAATGCTGAGCCACATTGTTGGGCTTTTTCTGTCTCATGCTCCTTGAGGCTTTGGGTGGATGCTTGCAAAGACCGTTTTCTCCAAGGCAGAATGTGTCTGGATCACTGGAGGGGTCCTCAGGATGGGGTGATGGCCAGAAATGCTGGTTCACCTCTGGGCACAATGTGGCTCTGCTACTTCAGAGCTCTCCTAGCCAAGCAGGTCAGGACTGATGCTCATGGTCCTGTGCCTGTCAACTTTGTTTTTGAAACAACCTGAGTGCACAGGAAAGCTCCAGGAACTGAGGCCGCTGTGTTTCGGCTTGTAACAAAACTGGAAAAAATACATTGAGCTATGTTTTCGTATTGATTTTCCTTCTCTTAGTGCAACGTTTTCAATTTAAATGGCAGCGGACTGAGGCACAGAATGGGAAAAAAAATGTTCTGAGCTACACAAGTGGGAAAAGAGCCTGATTTTCTGATTTTGTGTCCATATTATCCAATTAAATTTTGTCACTGTCCTGTGATTTCACATCCAGCGCAGTATTCCTTCCACAGAAGAGCTAATTATGGAATAAGATAAGTACAAAAGTGTCCATATTTAATTAGTATTATATAGTATATCCAGGAAGAAGATTTTTTTCCTAAAATTGTTTTAATTAACATGAAAGAAAAGCTACTGCTGACTTTTTATTGTCGCAAGATAGAGAGAAAATTATTTCATGCTAACATTGGACTATATTTAGCTTCCATCTCCCTATCTACAGAAGAAAAATTGAAAATTAGTTTGTTAGATTGTATTGCTCCTTTTTATCTCATGAGAGTTTCCTTCAAGTACCATTAAATAATGATATAATCTATAGAATATTGGTTAACAGATGATAAATATTTAATATTTGTTGTTTGGGTTTGTGTTTTGTCTTTTTTTTTTATATATATTTCTTAGCTAAGGAGGAAAGTGTCTACCTTCCAGAAACCTGATATTTTGGACCAAATCCCTCTCTGAACAGGTTGTATGCTGCCCTTTTCGAAAATCAAGCTATCAGAAGATGCCCTTCAGCAGAAGTGTTAAGAGGACTTGGTGAGCTTAACATGTTTCGCCTGCTTAATTTAATTTGGAAAAATTCAACCAGAAAATGAAGTTATTAACAGGTTGGTACATTCAGAGATAAGATGATGTCACAGGAAAGCAGTCAAGTGGGCTGCTTGTCAAAATATAAAATATGTATCTGTCAGAATCAAATGATAGATAAGCTGCGGCTGGGTGTGGGATGCAGTGAAAATATTGTGCTAAAAATTGAAACCAAATCCCACCAGTCTGGAGTGCAAGCTTTTAGTAACTATTGTGGTGACCAGAAATATACCAGTTCTGGGGACGTGAACTGCACTGCTTCACCTTGGGTACATGGAATTTCTTGGTACCTGTAGCCAGAAGCACGCAGATCAGCACTGGACCTCAAATGAATAGGAGAGACCTGGAAAATGTGGCTATTTCAACAGATGACTTTGAAACTGGGATGCCCCGTTAGCTCTGGTGTGTCAAAATGAGGATTAATAAATCTTTCCCTTAGTAATTCGGGGGCCTTTCAGGCCTTAAAATATGAAAATAGAGTCTGCCTGATCAATGGGATGAGCTTTTCGGTATTAGAGAGGTGCAGCTCGAAGAGAGAAGCCTCCAGTGTGTTCCCCAGGAACGTGAATGTGGCATGTCAGTAACAGACCTTTTCCTGCTGTCTGATCTACCATAGAAAATAACTGGCACTGGGAGTTTAAAGTTAATAAACTGGGGAATTTTAAACTGCAATTTTTAATCTCATATGAGCAAAGCAGAACAGACTATTTAGCAAGGAATGCAGACAAGGTCCCGAGTATTGAGATGGCAAAATGAAAGTATCATTGTAATGAATGTCAATATTGTGTTATCATTGAAGTGGGGAAAATGACCCCACTTCTGTGGAACTTCATTCACCGTGAGTTGCAAAATTGAGCTTTAAGACTGAAAACTCCTGGGGACAGCCCATGAATTGTCTCCGTTTGCTCAGGATCTTCCATGATGCAGAGTTTAATTGTGACTGGGAACTCTCAGGACTAGCAGAATACAAATAATAGAAGGTCTAAATAAAAGTTGCTCTTGAATTTAAAGGTCAGAAGGGACTAGTCTGCGCTTGTGATCTATAGGCCACAGGGCTTTGTGCAGTAATGCCACCATGGTATTTCTAATTGATGCTTCAGTTTAAACAGTTCCTAATGCCTCAGCTCGACAAATGTTCCTCCTCAGGAAAGAGTAATTTTTAATATGTTGTTGTGATGTCATTTTTTTTTCAGTATTTTAAATATTTTTCATTTAGATTTCTTCAGCCTTCCAGCTTTTGGATTTTCATTCTTCTTCATACTTGAAGAAACTTCTCTCATACCGTATAAAAATCCTTGTCTTCCATAAATGAAACAGGCGGAGTTGAAATCTGTAAGGTGGGTTCTTAAAAAATTCAGTGGTGTTTTTTGCTGTTATTGTTGTTTTAAGTCAATTCCAGGGGTTTTACCATACTTTTTATTGTGCGAATGTCAGAACCGAATGGGATAATTTTGGTTTTGGTTATTTTTTTTTCTTTTGTAATGACTTCCCCAGTACTGTGTGCAGTGGAGACGGCCACTCTGTGCCACCACGTGTTATCCTGCATTTTATGTACTCAAGGATCATATTCACCCACCCCTGAGGACTTCAAGCTATTGGGATTATATGTGCTCTGCTTACTCCATTTTTATTCAGCAATAACTGTAATAGTGGTATAGAATGATCTATATTGCTACCATACATAAGTATATACCATCATAGATACGTATCAACTTTTAAAGTTGAACATACCCTTTTTTTCGTAGTTATAATGTGCAAATAAATTGCAAATCTCCTAGCACGCAGAACTCGGTTTCAGACTTGTGTAATGACAATACCCTCATAATTGAAGGGGAAAAAAAAAGTAAGAAAAAGGAAATTTGGGAGACTATTAGTCTACATGTGGTATTTCTTTTTTTCCTGAATTGAAAATAAAATTTAAAAAAATCCAATGACACATTTGAGCTGAAAAACTGTTTGCTGCACATGTTTTATATATGTGGGTTTTTTTACACAGATCATGTGTCTTAATTAGGTAATTTATATTGTGCTATCCAAAGAAAATGTTCTTCTTCAATTGAGTACACAATAAATGCTTCAAGAAAACTTGTTAGTCCTGTATTTACAGACTGCAGTGCAGAGGTATGGAATAATAACAACTACAAATAGATCTGTATATGCTGGTATGATTACCTACTAGATTATGTTCCCTGGAGAATCAGTGTTGTTATAGATATATATATATATATACACACATATACAATATAGGTAAGGATGAGATGTATTTTTAGCAGAAGTTTTTCTTTTCAATTCTCTTCTTGAAACTAAATGTATTTAGCTTTAAACACTGGGCAATTTTTAAGACCAATCCAAAAAAATTAATGATTAATAAACCTAAACCTGATGAGGATAATTCAGTCATTTTGTTATCTCAGTCATTTTGTTATCTCAGTCATTTTGTTATCTCAGTCAATTTGATCCTCTTAGAGCTGAGGTGTTTTAAGATGGGTAATGGCAACCTGGACTTGAGATCTCCTGACCTTTTTCTTCCTCCTTCTCACAAAACCTTGATATTTCCTAAATGAGTGTTTTGTTTCCTTGTGCTGATCTGATACTTTACATCCAGAAACTGAATCTAGTTATTGCTGGTTATGTTAATTGAGATTTCTTAGTTTCTCTTCCCTTTGTCATTAAGCTGGATTTGAGCCTCACATACCCTTGCAATTACTTTGAAATTCCAACTCTCCTTGCAACTACTTTGAGAAATCTGAAAGCTAAATGATTCCCAAGTTTAAAATATGACGTTCCCTAGTTGAAAGGCAAAAAAGCAATATTGTTATATTTGTATTCTGATGAAATTCATTATGTACAACATAATTTGTGTCTCCAAAACAATCTACTCTTCTTCAATTAGGGATTAAGCCAGATACTGTATTTCCTCCAGATCTTTGTAGTAACTTTTCTTTTTTTCATTGAGAACGCAGGAGGAATTTGAAGTGTGTGTCACTGGCAGTAAAATACAAGTTTACAGAGTTTTTCTTCTGTTTATTGTAAATCATCTACAGAACAGCAACCCATGGCATTAGTCCAGGAAACTGAGATCGTGAAGTTAGGATGTAGAAAGATGAACAGAAAATCATGTTTGTAAATCTCCATGAACATCTTCCTTGTTATGCAGTGAGGATCAGCTCCAGCTCTTTTTGAAGTCAATGGGAAAACTCCCACCAGCTTCCAGCAGGAGTTGGCTCAGACTCTGATGGCTCACATTTGTACCCAGTTTGGGGTGGGACACGGCAAGCTGCAGTGTGTGCGGAGAACTGTAACTAATGGGATCTGTCCGAGGACCTTGGGTGCAGTGGGAAATGAAGGTGAAGAAGTGAAGTTATTTATCACACCTCATCACACACTGATTTCCTCATTCATAGGAGCCCAAGAGCACTGGAAATGGTGCCATACTGATGGCCAATGTGTTGATGTGTTAGGAACCCTAACTGCTGTCCGCAACTCCATTCTTCTGAACAGTATTTGAAGTGTAGCCTAGGAGAAATCTGTTGTAATTTTTCTCTCCTCCTTTCTGTATTTATAAGCCTACAATATTGTAAGTTTTTACTGTGGGTGGACAAGCAACATCCACTCATATCAAAGAAGATACAAGTACAGATAAATATAACTTTATACATTCATTTTTATATAACTTATGCAAACGTATGCGCAAGTTTTAGTCACAGTCCTCAGGCTGGCAGCAGATAGCTGACGTGGCCATTGTTGTAGCTTCCTTTGGACACTTGTGTTGCTGGATGGTCCTGCTGCCTTTAAGCAAAGCTTTACACACATATGTTTTACTCTATGACTGCTAGAATCTTAGAATCGTTTTGCTTGGAAGGCACCTTAAAAATCATCAGTCCAACAGTTAACCCAACACTGCCAAGTCACCGATAGACCATGACCCTCAGCGCCACATCTACACATCTGCAGGGATGGTGACTCGACCATTTCCCTCACCTGGAGCAAGGTTTGGCTGGAAGGAAATGGCAGGACGGGACATAGAGGGGCACAGCCCCAGCAGTTGTTCATCTTTACCACCAAGGTAGGGCTTGGACAAATTGCATGTGGAGGCCTTTTGCATTGTTCCTTTGCTTTTCTCAAGGGCATTAGCAAGAAGGGTTTAAGTCTGAAAACTTAGGAATGAACCACAAAAGGTTGGCATGTGCATGGACCATGGCCCACACTGGCTTCCAACTGCTTGCCCAATGCCCCAGCCCACCTCCTGTGACAGCGGGATTGTTGGTTTCCACCTTTTAAATGAAAAAAAAAGTATCTTTCCCCCCATCATATCACTGGGTGCTCCAGGAATGACTTGTTTTAGCCAGCATTTTCTGTTAAGTACTGACTGAACATCTTATTAAAAAGCAAATCGAAGTATATAGACGCAGCAGCTTATATTTCTTATTTTATGGAAATGTATCTGTTGCTCTCCAAAGACCAAACAAAAGGAAAAGGCCAATTTTGCTATGCTGAGTTCAGCTGTCCACATTAGTATTCTTAATATTCATCCTTTTTTTAAACACCCATGAGTAACTACTACTTAGATCCTTCAGGTCCCTATTGCTTAGATTATAGGTTTTAGTGCATGAATTTTAATAATTCTAATTAACGGTGTTATCTTTATTATATTACTTTGTACTTGTGTTCACTCTTTCATCATGAGATCTCAAAGCGCTCCGTTAAATTGCACCAAAGCTTTGTAAAGGATATGAATTTTTAGCCTATTGAGTTTATGTATCGGGTAAGTGTAGTAAGGAGAACGAACAGTTCGTCCAAAGTTCGTTCCAGAGCTTTGCATTGATTCTCTGCAATATTTAAACATTGAGAAAATTAGGCTTCAGAAAACTTGACTCCCACTTCTACTCACTAAATTATGGATCTCTTTGCTCCTCATTCTGAATTTCAAGTAATCTTTGAAAAAATTTGTATTCAGGAGTCTTCAAATATGAATAGTGATAATTATATCAATATTATTAATATGCACTATTAAAAGACATAAATCTACATTTGCAAAGCTTTGATGTGCTTACAAAACTGAACTTTTAAATAAAAGTATGTTTTTAAATCATGGATGTATTACAGAAATCTATGAAGACTAGTCTCACAAAGATCTGCATATGCTTAGAGCGATGATTCACGTGCTCTTGCAGTAGTGCCCTGGGAGCATCGTAGATATCTGATGGAACAGACCTGCTCAGCATCTCACAGGTTGTCTCTCAAACCATTTCTGTGGCGTTTCCTCCTCTATGCTAATTCTGGTATTTAACAAAACCCCATGTCTCCTGCGTTGTTATATTTATATGTGATTTTTTTTTTTTATTGCACTGCAGTTGTGAACTGTGAGGATTACCACCAAGAGAAGATGTGAATTAAATTAACACCAGACCTCTGTGGTGGACTCCCATCTCTCAGATAATTTTACCTTTCAAATCCAGACATATCGATTGCTGAAGATAAAATTGTGCTTATCTTAAGCTACATTGGTCTTCCTTTCCTTTTCCACTGCTGTAGACTCAAGGTGAGAGATGATCATTCACTACTTGAATTTCCTATTTCTGAAGGATTTTCATTATCCAGCCTTGTCAGATAATTTAAACTGGAAAATGATTGATTCTTTTCATAAGAACCATTTGGTATGGAACCATTCTATGATGACTCTTTCCATTTGGGCATTTTAAGACTCTGACATAGATAGTTTAAAAACAATAAAATTATGGCAGTTGATTTTAGAAGCTTGCATTTTGAAGGCTGTGCTTACATTTTGAGGCCGCTGGCTAGGAAAATCAAGGCTAACTAAAGTGACTGTTGAACTAATTGCTGTAAAGGTGCATGCTAATGAGTAGCTCTCTGACTGAGTTGCTGAAAGCAGAAAGCCAACAACAGAGAAGGAGAAAAGTTCTGAAGAGCAGTATCCATCTCCCTGTCTCTTCTGCACTAACCATCAACAGCTGGAGAACAGGCAGCAGAGAGCCAAGAGGATCACGTCTCACAGACTTGTGAGCACAGGCTTGAGACTGAACAGAGTTTCCAAAGAAAAGGTACAGGTTTTCCTTGCCTTTACTTGACTTTCTGTAATTACATGGGATGGAAGTTTTTAAATACTGGTGCAAATCTTTGTAAAATGTATGAATTATAGACTATTGAGTTGATGTATTAGGTAAGGGCAGTAATGTATTTTTTATTTTACAGCTATTTTTACCAAAGAGCTGAACAGCAACAGTGAGGGGAACTAGTTGAAGGGATAGGAAAAGTGGGGAGAGGAAAACGGGTTGTTTATATGAAGCCAAGGAGGTTTCAGACTCTTCCACTCTGACTTGGGACCTTGGGATCACTGGTTTCTACCCTTTTCAGCAACAATATGTGGGAGTATGGCAATTTATGGGTCTAAATAGTGACAGGACAGGACCCATATCTATGTGTTCTCAGGTCATTTGTGGTTGAAAAGTGTTTGATGTCCAGAAGACGAGGAGTGTCCCACAGCCGCCTTTATTTTACCCACTTCTGTATCTGCTGGAGCATCTGGTCATGGTTGATGTTGGAGACTTGACAGCAGACGTGTTGGGGAACCAGTCTGGCTCAGGATAAGAGTTTTTATGCTTCTCTGTGCTGAACAGCATTGGGGGATCTGGAAGTCTTTCATGCTCTGACCTTTAAGAAGTTGAAATGCTCAGAGCTGGGTTGTCATTGAGGAAATGACATTTCCTGCTTCAAACTTCAGGAGGTATATTTTCATTTTGCTGGTATGCTTACAACTGGTGATTAAAATTTGGATCTTTTTCCATCTTTTACCTTAGATCAGCAGTATTTTAGTATTAAGTCCACCTTTTTTTCCTCAGTGGTACACTTTTGAAGAATGCAGTCATGTGGGAACAGTGTTGACTAATAGTTATTTACTTGGTTAGTTTCCCTTCAAATAATGCTTCATTTTATAGACTAGAATCATAGAATTGTTTAGATCGGAGGGGACCTCTGGAGTTCATCTAGTCCAACTCCCTGAGAGCAGCAGAATACCTTCAATTAGGGCAGGTTGCTCAGAGCCTTGTCGAGCCTCACCTTGAATGTCTCCAGGGATGGGGCCTCAACTACCACCCTGGGCAACCTGTTCCAGTGTTCCACAATCCTCATGGTAAAGAACTTTTTCCTAACACCCAATCTAAATCTACCCTTTTCTAATTAAAACCATCGCCCCGCATCCTTTCACTACAGGCCTTTGTAAACAGCTCCTCTCCAGCTTCTTATAAGCTTCCTTCAGATACTGGAAGGTCACTATTAGGTCTCCTCAAAGCCTTCTCCTCTCCAGGCTGAACAGTCCCAGCTCCCTCAGCCTGTCTTTGTAGGAGAGGTGTCCCAGCCTCCTGATCATTTTCATGGCCCTCCTCTGGACCCACTCCATCAGGTCCATGTGCTTCCTGTGCTGTGTCCCCTGTGGACACAGCATTCTAGGTGAGCAGTCTCATCTTCTCTTTAATGATTATTTAAAGAAAAACTACAGAATATAGCAACTTTGGGGGAAGGGAAGGGGACGATGACGGGACACGACAAATAAAAAGCCGCTCAACCCCAAAAATCAACCACACACAAGTTGGAAGGGCTGAGGAAAAAACATTGCATGTCATTATGTGGGAAAATCTTCCCATACGAGTGCTGTGTCGTTCACAATGTGACTGCCAGATCCACTCAGATCTGCTTTGCACTTCTGTCACCCTTATCACTCATGAGACAATCCTCTTCTCCTGTAAGTGCTACCCCCAGCGGCATGTATTCATTTATAGGCCTCGCATACTTATGCTGAAGTCAGACACCCGAGAGGCTCAGGATGAATTGACAGTATAGGCAGATGCTTTCAGCAGAGAACCCGGGATGTTAAAAGAGCTTTAGCGTGGTTATTGTTTTGCCAGGCAAATCCATGTACTTGTCATCAAGGTGTTCGGGAGTAACTCAGCCTCGGTCATACAAGCTGAATACAAGAGCTGTAATCAAGAGTTACATCGTTTGGCGAGACAAGACCTTGAGGAATACAGCAAAGGGAAATGTGCATAATTAGAACAGTTCTGTTGCAAGGGAAAGGGCCTTTGATAGCATTAGAAACGCAGCTGAAACACACAGTCTCCATTGCCCTGTCATCAGGCATTAGATGGTATAGATGTCAGTGGGCCGGAGAGACCTCAAGATGCAGTGAAGAACTGTGAGGTTCCGTCTTTGAACCTTCCCAACCCTCAGCAAACCACCTAAGGTCACTATCTGCTGAGCCATGAGGCCTCCTCTCTGTTTGTGGGCAAACACCAAACCAGAGATTTTAACAAAGGGTAACTAACTAAAAACTGAATTGAAAAAAAAGCAATTGCTTTTGATAGTTGGTCGAAGAATGTTGAGAAATAAGAGCACAACCAATTCCCTCCCCCTCCTTAATTCCAATAAGGGAAAAACTTGACGAGAAGATGAGCCAGACGTGGTGACAGAGAGCCCATTGTAGGTCATTAAATACATCAGGGACGATGCGCTTCCCATGGTGCTTTCCACACTGACATTTTTACCAAAACCCTTCCTAGAAATTTCACTTGAGGAGGGGGAAAAAGTTCTCTAGTGACAACCGTTCTGAGTATGTCACATCCAGCCTGCTTTATTTATATTTTTTCACCAAATATTTATCACTGCCATAGTGATAACTAACCTAAAAAAAGAGACTATGTTTCAAAGCAATTTGACCTTCTCTAGACCCTCTCTAGAGCCATCTCTATTCTTACGTGTATATTATTGGCAAATGTTTTGAATTTTTGAGTTTGTGGAGGAAAATGTTCAACATCTCAGGGATTCTCGAGCCATGGGAGACTGCTTTCCACACAGCACTAAGTAGGTTACCAGACAATACTTAATTTTTAAATGTCAGATATGTTGTAACTCTCCCTGCACCTTAATGTGCAGTAAATTAATAACATTGCTCTTCTTTACCTTTTCATTATTCTATTTATTTTAAGCCAAAAGCTGGCAGTTGTGGTAATATTTAAGTGGATGCCTTCCAAGAAACACCACTCAGTGAATGCTGAAGGAAGGGACTTGGGTGCAGCTGCAGAGCTGATGCTCCTCCAGGACTTCAGCACCAACTGGCATCATTGATTCTTCAGGTGAGACTATGGCTGGAGACCTACCTCCTATGGCAAGCGCTGCAACAAGGCTCTACAGGTGAGCAATTTGGAAAACAACTGATTTAATGATAATATAAAAGTCATGCTAAGTCATTTTTCTTGGTTGAGGCTGCTGTGGCTGAGCGCTGCTGGGTGCTCTGGA
>WEIS01026241.1:4055-14227 GCA_013389965.1 Todus mexicanus | reverse complement strand
TTGAGGGGAGGCAGCATACATTGAGTGTACTGACTGTGTTCCCCTAACAAAACATCAGTTCCAAAAGTTATTGCTGTGTTCCCTCATCTCACACTCGAACATGTAAGAAAAATCAAACCGATAAATGTTTAAGGAGCTAATGCCATCTAAAGGCTAATAAACTGAACTACAGTATGTGGCCACTAGCCTTATAATCATAAGGAAAACCACTGCGTCTAAACCGCAACAGATTTTCACTCATTCTGTCGCTGAGAACAGTGTACAAGGCGGCTTTAGCTGGAATGGCAAAAACCCCCATTCTTATTACTCAGCAAGACTGTCTCCTACAAAGCCCATCTCATTGTATATGACTTATTAATTTTTTTTCTAGAGCTTTTATTAGTAACATGATTTATCCCGATTTGATTTACGAATATTATTTAATTGCTCTCACACTTACTTTAAGCAATATTGATAGTAGTATGAACTGCTGCTCATTTAAAAATACATCAGAAGTCAAAGAATTAATATTCCGTGGCACTATTAAGAGATTTATATACTTAAATGATACTGTTTCTAACTTTGCTGGAAGACAGGCTCCTCCAATCACATACAGTTTTCTTAAACATGAACAAAAGTACCTGGTTTCTGTAAGATCCTGACCTGGTAACTGATTTAAGTGTAAGGCTAATTAATGGTTCTTCTTGGCAACTTTTCTGGGTCTCTAAAATAAAATAATAATAAAATCAATCAGGTTGGTTAATTTAAAATGTAATTTTACGTATGTTTGCTTTACAAAACAAACACTACAAAAGTTGTATTATTAAGCAGTATGGACTTTCTGTTCAAGCTGTAAGGAAAGTCAAGCTGCTGAACACTAGATCTTGGTTTTCTGAAGAGTTAAATCAGTTTTTGAACCAGCATCTTTTTCCGCAAGCAAGTGGCAGTACTTTCTTAATTTCTGTTTACTCGATTAGCTCACTTAAATGAATTATCCAAGCTCTTTTTTTTTTTCATTATTTCCATCCTTAAATTAAAAAACAGATGGAAAACAGGATGATCTCTACTAGTTCTACACACTTGAAAGACTGAGTGATCAAACCAATTAAATCCTCTTCGTACAAGTACACTTCCATTTTTTTAATAAATCATTTTTCAATGCAAAACATACTTGATAATGTTCTTAATAAGAAGGTTCAAATACATTTATAGTTACCTTATTTAACTAAAAGCAACTTTAAAGAGCGTTTATTTAATTATTTTCGTTCAATTCCCAAGTTTATCCACTAGGAGTTTGACAGGAATCATAAGTAAAAGCATAATAATTAGCAACAAGAAGCAATGAAATAGTTCTCATCTTCTAAAGTAGTAAAATGTACATAAAAATTAAGACTCCATATAAATGTTATAAGTCTGAAATGTCTCAGATGTATGTAAGGATAGCATAGCCCCTTTGTCAGCAAAAAGAAATGCTGAATGATGCATAAAGACTGTAATCAGCGCATTTTAATGGTTACCAATCGGTGAAAAATCAGTCCTGAAAAAACCCAACAACTGTAATTCAAAATTAAAAGTGACCATTTAAATCAAAGGTTCCTGTTCACTGATTTGATTCATTTACATGATGGCTGATTTAAACCACACTTCTAATATATACTACTCTTCACTCAGCCTGAGCTACAGAATATACTTTTTTCTGCCTTTGAAACAAAATCCTGCGGCCAGACTCCCCACTTTTTCTAGTTGCAGGCCCTCATTTACGTCTGTAAAACAGGGTTTTACATCCCTTCACTTCCTAACCCGTATCACGGAGTTCCCTGTCCACCAGCCAGTCAGTTGAACCAGTTCCCTGGTCTTGTTTCAGATCAAACAAATGTGTTGAAAACAACAGCAAATTACTTTTCCTGAAGGACAGTCTAGGCACAAGAGGAGCGAGCTAGAACAAGACTGGGGAAAAGGTGGGACTCTTCTCTGTTATAGCCTAGTGGTGAGTTGACCCTGGATGGATGCCAGGTTCCCACCAAAGCTTCTCTATCACTCCACCCCTGTAGCTGGACAATGGGAGAGAAAATATAATGAAAGGCACCTAGGTTGAGGTAAGAATGGGGAAAGATCACTCAGCAATCACCGTCACAGAGAAACAGACGCGACTTGGGAAAAAAAAATAATTTATTATCAATCAAATCAGAGTAGGATAATGAGAAATAAAAACTAAATCTTAAAAACACTCTCCCCTCACCTCTCTCTTCTTCCCAGGCTTAGCTGTCTCTGCCTCCTCCCTTCAGCCACACAGGGGGCAGGGAATGGGGGTTGTGGTCACTTCATCACATGTTGTTTCTGCCACTCCTTCCTCCTTGGGGGAGGGCTCCTCATACTCTTCCCCTGCTCCAACGTGGGGTCCCTCCCACAGGAGACAATTCTCCACAAACTTCTCCAGCTTGAGTCCTTCCCATGGGAGACAGTTCTTCATGAACTGCTGCAGTGTGGGTGCCTTCCACATGCTGTAGTCCTTCAGGAGCAGCCTGCTCCAGCGTGGGTTCCCTGTGGGGTCACAAGTCCTGCCAGCAAACCTCCTCCAGTGTGGGCTCCTCTCTCTTCACAGGTCCTGCCATGAGCCTGCTTCAGCGTGGGTTTCCCACGGGGTCACCGCCCCCTTTGGACATCCACCTGCCCTGGCAGGGGGTCCACCACAGACTGCAGGTGGATCTGCTCCACTGTGGACCTCCATGGGCTGCAGAGGGACAGCCTGCCTCACCATGGTCTTCATCATGGGCTGCAGGGGAATCTCTGCTGAGGTGTCTGGAGCACTTCCTCCCCCTCCTTCTTCACTGACCTTGGTGCCTGCAGAGTTGTTGTTCTCACATATTCCCACTCCCCTCTCTAAGCTGTTGATTCTGCTGCGTAGCAACTTTTTCCTCTTCTTCACTATGTTATCACAGAGGAGCTGCCATTATAGCTGATGGGCTCAGCCTTGGTCAGTGGCAGGTCCATCTTGGAGCCGGCTGGCACTGGCTCTGTTGGACACAGGAAAAGCTTCCAGCAGCTTCTCACAGAAGTCACCCTTGTAGCCCCTCCTGCTACCAAACCCTTGCTCTGCAAACTGGATACAAGTCTATGTTAGCATGAAAAAATGGAGAAAGAGTACACTTTTGGGGTACAATGTAACTTTACATTACCTGCAGTACTGCTACCAATTTGAACCCAATTACTCATGTTTTATCTTTATACAACTAATAACATTATTTTAAAGGGATATGGCTCTGTCATCTTCCTTCATATCAGTTCTCTTGGCCTCAAAGGATACTTTGACATCACACAGCACTCCAGACCCTTCATCTAACTCCATAGCTATAGAAGAATCATATATTAATGCATGTAATGTTTCTCTACATATGTACCAATCACCTCACAAACTTCTCCCTGTTGTCTTCTGTTCTCTTCTGATCATCCAACACCTCAGGTAACAAATTCGGCTTTGAATTAATTGAAGGTTTACAGATCGGCTTTGGAGTCAACACTTTACCGTGAAAGGCATTATAGACTCATAAAGACAAACCCTTCACTTATCTTTAAGACAATCACTTATTTCTTTGCTTGAAAAAACGATCACCTAGTTTGCACAAAAAAAAAAAAAAAAAAAAAAAAAAAAAAGGAAAGAAAAAAATTATTGTTTATACTGTTTGATTGATTATCCAGTAGGTTTCTTCTCTCTCATAGACGTTTGAAATCAACCCACAAACTGTGAACAAATGTAACAGAGGAATGGAAGCCTCTGCAGTGACAGGATTCTGTAAGTATCATGAAAATCAGTATCTGAGCCAAGGAGAAAGGCCCAAATCACCGTTGCTGTTGCACACTGAGGTTCCTGTCCTGTTGGTCTCTTGGCTGGACAATGACCACAGCGTGTTTCAGAATCAGGCACAACACCTGCTGCCTCTTGTGCAGCTAGCACCTGGGGAGAACACAGGGAAGGCAAACACTTTACAGGGCGTGTCAGAGAGCTAAAAGCCCAATGGGGTGCCAGAGCAACGCACGTGGCATCTAGAAATATGGGAACACAAGAGGAAGCGTGTGCTATTGTTGTGGCAGGACATGGGTATAGGTGATGTAAAGACAGAAAACACAAAACTGTGGGAAACCAGGATTCACTATTTCTGCTGCTTCAAGATGAGCTGTGCTTAGAACACAACTACTCATGACTTCCAAAAACTTTTCAATGACTTTTCTTGCCTCACCCCTCAATATTTCTTGCCTACACAAACCTATGACTTCAGCATAACAACTTGAAGATGTTTTCTGAAGAAGTGTTCCCCACCGGTAGAAGAAACAGTTTTTACCCCAGTGCTTTTTATCATTTCTGTTGTACTGAATGGTAACCACTGATCTAAAAAAATCCAGCCAAGGAAAATTTTATTCCCCAAATTAGAGACCGCAATGGGATATTCTGGCCAGAATCTCAGAATACACCTCTTACAGCAGCACCAAAAATACTTCCTGTAGAGAATTAAGAAATGTGACCATCATGTCACATGCAGCATCCTTTTTATCCTGCCTTTTTCATTCTCTGTGGGACAGCATTACTGAGTTGCTCTCATAGGAATTAATTCGGCAAACTCAAACCATCCTTCTGTCGCTTGCCCCGTTGTGCTGAGATATTAAACTGCTGACTGTGGCACCAGCCCATCGGTTTTTTAGGTACTGCCGACCTGAATGTTAAGAACCTTCAATCTGAAGTAGTAATATATCCACAAAGGAAGGAAAGCAGGTAAAATACCAGGCTGGAGCTCTAGCCTTGACCAAAACTCTCTTGAAGGCAAAATGTTACATGATTACTACGCTTTTGAAGAAGAATCATCAAGTGGACTGCATTTCTGAGAGGTAATGAAGGAATGTAGGTCCTGTAAGTGTACGATATTTGACTCGTGCACAGAGCACAAAGATGCAGTCAGCTATAAATAGGAGTAATGCAACCATGGCTATAATCTGCTATGATTGCATTGCTGTTCTGCAACATGGACATGAAATCCACAGCTATTCTTCATCAGCAAAATTAAAAATAAGTTTGTCTACACACTGCGATCCATAAATAAAATGGTTTATTTTGAAGATGCTCTTATCGCTCTATATTTAAGCCTGATCTATCACCCACTAATGGCGACAGAAACCTTCCTATTGACTCAGTTAAATGTTGGACCGAACTGTTTATGCTACCTCTGATACCTCAGGAAATGTTCATTTTTTTCCTTTCAACAGATAATAAAAACTCTTACTTACTGTTCAATTATTTTGTATATATATTTTTTAAAGCTCCTGCATGAGAAGCATAACTGTTTTGTAGATGTCAGTATATATGAATTGCAGATAAGTGTTTATACTAAGAAGATAAAATACTGCTAAGGAACATAAATCCAGGTTCAGACCCAGGTTGGATGGATAACAACTTGCAAACATTCACAAAAGACTCCAAACCAAGTAACTGTGATTTGTCAGAATGCACACGTCTGATAGGGAACCAATTTTAACATGGAAGCATTAAATTAAAACTTTGAACAGGCTCTTCAGCTTTGGTACAAGGGGTTTGGGACAACTCTAACACTCGGTCCCTCAGGTCGAAGTTTGACAAGGATCTGGCCCAGCTCTACACTAGTACCAAAACCTGTCATCTCCTCTTAATCTATTTTCTCCTTCCCACTTTCTCTCTTTCTCTTTTGAGACGGTGTTTGTGTAAGTGCACAACAAAATGCTTTGAAGACCCAATCTCACTGAAAAATATTGTAGGGCGATGTTTGTCGTTCAGCCGGCTCAGTTTTCTCAGCGTGCTTCACTGTCTGGCACAAATGCAGGCACAGAGGCACTACCAGCTTAAACGTGTGATGTACTGCAACTTTGGAAATCTAAGACCAGACAGGGATAAATGACTTATACCAGACCGTTTTTTAGCCTACTGCCTTCAAAAGCACTGTTCAGATGCTAATTTCTATTTAACATGCACGGGAAAGGCAGACTGAATTGCACTTTGCCAGATAAGCCTAACTGATACAAAAATTTTATTAAACTTCATATTCTATTTCAACCAAGAAGGGTAATTTGATACAAAGACAAAAATCTCATAATGGACTTCCAAGGAAATAGGCAACCTAAAAATGTTTTCTAACCAGGCCACACTTTATCTATATAAATATTTACTCTGTGCCCTTAAGCATCAGGCTTTATCACCACTATTAATGTTGCCGACTCTTCTCACAACCTTCCCACTACTGATTTACAGACATTTTCCTTCTTTCTTCACGCCTGTTACAGCATTTCTGAGGAAGATCCCTGGGAGATGACAACAGACAGCGTTGCTGAGCAGGGCACAGTCCAAGCCCTGGCAGCCAGGCCGGCCGGTGGGACTGTATCACAGAATCAGAGAATCTTTGAGGCTGGAAAAGACCCTTGGGATCGAGTCCAACCATCAACCCTACTCTGCAAAGTTCTCCCCTAAACCATATCCCCCAACACCACATCTAAACGACATTTAAACACACCCAGGGATGGCGATTCAACCTCCTCCCTGGGCAGCCCATTCCAGTATCTGACTACTCTTTCTGTGAAATCTTTTTGTTCCTAATGTCCAGAACACTTCCTAATGTCCCACACCCGCTCTTCTGGGCTGTTAGGTCACTACAAAAAATACCTGCCACGAGAAAAAAAGCCGACTCTGGCAAACGTTCCCCGTGGGGCCCGTACAAGGAGGCTGCAGAGCTGCAGAGCGGTGTCCCCGAGGCAGTTTTGGGGGGCGGCCGCAATCGCCCCATCCCGGGTAAGGGCAGGACCTTCCCCGCCTGCACCACCGCGCGGCGGCCCCGCCGGGTGGGCGCTTGAGGCCGCCTCTCTTCCCCCCCCCTGCGCGGCCGATGGTAGCAGCCGAGCAGCCCGCACAGGTGCGGNGGCCGCCGCTGCCCCGGCCTGTGCCGAGCGGCCCCGGCCGGGCCGAGGCTGGTGGGGAACCGGGGCAGGGCCGGCCTGAGGCTGGGCACAAACCGGGCTCGGCTCTCCGAGCTTGCACAGGCGGCATCGCTGCCCGCCCTCCCTCCCCCCGCTTTGCGGGCCACAGGCAGGCTGGGAGCTGAAATCACAGAACGAAGCTTGATTTACAAAGAAAGTTGGGGATTTTTTTCAGCTTCAGTCAGCTTCCTGAGCTGGTTGGGTTATGGGCAGCAGAAGGGCTGCTGGTGTGGAGGAGGAACTAGTGGCTGGAGCTGCTGCTTGTGGTAGAAGTGCTGGTTGAAAGTGTTAATAAAGCTATGTGCTAATTAGAACATGTGTAATAACACGTAAGTTATAATTTGGCCATTCCTATCTTGATGGAGCGTTTATTTTAATGTCGAGGTATTTCAGGTGTCTTGGTGGATGCGTTTCTTAGGCTTTAGAAGCTGTGAATGTCCAGGCTAGATTTCTTCAGAGAGCACTGCACCTTTTTAGGAAGAGATTGCTTCTCGTATGGCTGTACTTGGAAAAAACCCCACACCTGCGGGTCATCATTGCTCAATCGACTTCAGGAGTCAGTTGCAAAAAAGAGCAGACTGTTAGGAACAGGACAACTGTGTGGTTTTAATGTTCTCAGTGTGTTCATTTGTCAGAACTACATTTGTGTTCTGTCACATACTGGAGTGAGTTTAAGTGAGTATAAGCACTCTTGAGTCAAACAGATGCGATGAAAGGCATTTGCCCTCCCCCTAACCAGACTTCAGAATCATGATGAAAATGGTTCTAATGTAAGAGAAGACAAATTTGTGAACATGTTAAGAGGATAGTTCTGTTGCTAACAGTGACAAATAGGGCGAGGAAAAATGGAATATTCCTAAGGAACTCTGTAACTGAACACTACTTTGATAAGTTTCAAAAGCATCTTGCCAAAACACTTTCTATCTGCAGAAGCAGCACGTCTCAGATGCAGCACTCTGCTAGTCTGAGTTTAAGTGAATATAGTGCTGAGTCTGTGGCAGCAACTGTTTATAGTTCACTCCTGTTAGATAACCTCACTTCTGGTGAGAAGTTTGAGCTTTCCCTCCAGCCCTCACTAGTTTTTTTTACCTCGTACTCCTTCTCTCACACCTTCCCATGCAGCTCTCTGTGTCTTAGGGGTTCAGATGCCATTAGGGCTTTACTTTTGCTTCTCTCAGTTTCTATTACCCTAGTCTACAGATATCCTGGGGAATTTGCCTCTGTTTCCAGTAGACCAGGTTCTTTCTGCAAACCTGGACTTCTGTTAGAAAAGGGTTTTTGATGCTGCTTGTGCAGAGCTGCTGGAGTGCTAGACTCAGCCTGGCTTGTGACTTATCCCATCAGTTATTATTACATGCAGATCTCAGCTCAAGTCACCGTCCTCCCTGGTTTCATTACTGTTGGCTGAAAGTAAAAAATTGGGGGGTTCATTCCTTCTGGTTTTGCCCCTCTTGCATCTAAGCTTATTCATGTAAGCTAAGAAGTAAATGGTAGCATTTTATTTATTGCTTAGTGCTATTGAGAACTTTGTAGCTCTCCCTCCTAAGTCACACAACCACAGTAAAAGAAAAAAAAAGCCTTATGAGTTTGGAAAGCACATTCTGTGCACCAAAATCTTCTAAAGCCTGTTTACAGCGCCAAACAAAATTTAGAAGTGTTTGCCAATTCTCACTGCTGAGCGGTATACAAACAAAAGTAGTGTATTAAAAGTATTGAATCACAGAATGTTAGGGATTGGAAGGGACCTCAAAAGATCATCTAGTCCAATCCAGCCGCCAGAGCAGGACCACCTAGACCAAGTCACACAGGAACTTGTCCAGGCAGTTTTTAAATGTCTTCAGAGAAGGAGACTCCACAATGCCCTTAGGCAGCCTGTTCCAGGGCTCTGTCACCCTCACTGTTAAGAAGTTTTTTCTCATATTTAAGTGGAACCTCCTGTGTTCTACCTTACACTCTTTACCCCTTGTCCTATCATTGGGCGCCATCGAGAACAGTCTAGCTCCATCCTCCTGACACTCACCCTTTTTGTATTTATAATCATTAATGTCTATGAGGGTTTTTTTTATATATCCCTTTTAATTAAACCTCCTTTTGCTATCCCAGTTTTATTTCCATCTTCTTTCCTGCAAGTGGATGCATTTAAAAAATAATCTTATAATGCAGTCTGTTGGGAGGGGCGGAGGGAAACCACCATAACAAAACCCAACCCGCCAACGCCACGTATCTGCGGGGGAAGGCGCCAGATGTGCTGGTGTTAGTTATGGAAGCAAGCAGCTGTTATGTGATGGGCACCTCTATACAAGAGAGATAGCGAGGTGCTGGAGCGGGTGCAGAGGAGGGCAACAAAGTTAGTAAAGGGCCTAGAGAGTAAATCTTATGAGGAAAGATTGAGAGAGCTGGGACTGTTTAGTTGGAGGAGGAGGAGGCTGAGGGGAGACCTCCTCGCTTTCTGCAGCTCCCTGAAGGGACAGTGCAGAGAGGCTGGTGCTGGTGTCTTCTCACGGGTGACCAGCGATAGAACAAGAGGGAATGGCTCCAAACTACAACAGGGCAGGTTTAGACTAGATATTAGGACAAAATTTTTTACAGAAAGAGTAGTCAGCTACTGGAATAGGCTGCCCAGGGAGAGGGTTGAATCACCATCACTGGACGCGTTTGAAGGGCGTTTAGATGCGGTGTTGGGGGATACGGTTTAGGGGTGAACTTTGCAGAGTAGCGTTGATGGTTGGACTGGATGATCCCAAGGCTCTTTTCCAGCCTCAGAGGTTCTCTGATCCTCTGAACAGCCCGGGCCGGGGGCGGCTCCGGGCGCTTCCTCCTCCTGCGGGACTACGGCTCCCAGCAGCGCCCGGGCTGAAAGTGAAAATAAGCGGCAGGTTCCGCCAGGGTGTCCCCTCCTTCCCTCCCTCCCTCTCTCTCCCTCCCTCCCTCCCCTCGGCCCCGGCAGCACATGTCCTTTCTCTTTTGTTTTCAGGCCGGCGGCGGCAGCGGGAGCCCGGCGGGACCCCTGGGCCGGAGCAGCAGCAGCAGCAGCAGCGGAGGAGCCGCCGGCTTCATGGAGCTGCAGGGCCGGGCTGCCGAGTGAAACTTGGCGCTGCCCTCTCCACATGCGAGTGGATGAGAAGCGGCTGCCGGTGCTGCTGGTGCTACCTCGGGTGCTGCCGTGCCCTCCCCCTCCCCCCCGGCCATGTGGGGCTAGAGCGGCG
>WEIS01026238.1:0-11688 GCA_013389965.1 Todus mexicanus | reverse complement strand
AGTTCACATCCATATGAGAATAGAGCGAGTTGCTGGTGGCAGAGACCAGGAATAGTGGCCTGTAAACTTCAATATAGTAGGAAGCATCATGCATCTGTTTTGTATTTTGGAAACAAAAAAATATCATAATTTTCAAAGGCCATTATCTTTTATTTTTAGTAATATTTACAAAAAGATAATTGTTTTACAAGGTGAACTCCTGGATCTCAATCTCAACTGAGCAGCCAAATTAAGTTCAGATTTCCCAGTCTGTGCCACGATATCCCAGTACTAAATCTTATTGTTACTAGTGTCAAAATTTACCTTTGTCAGTCACAGAAATGCACTGCTAACTTGACTAGTTAAGTAGTTGGAAACAACATTCTTCTTTATCACTCTTCTGGAAACAAAATATCTCCTTCCTGAAAATTAATAATTAAGATTTTGCGTGCTTTATACCGTATTTATAAAGTATGGAGCTTTTTAAGCTCATTTCATGTTGGCTTGACCACAGTTTGGGAAAGAACACGTTTAGATTTAGAGCCCTGTCAGCTAAACTCATGTTCAGAGACCAAGCAAATATAGCTAATCTTTTTGTGTGTCTCTTTGTCACGAAAGTAGGAGACTTAAGAGTATGAATGCAGCCCAGAATGGGCTCAAAAAATCCTTTCAAATGAATTCCACTAGTTTGTTCACAGCTAGAATGTAAACATATATTTTTAAATAACAGTGCTGCTATTTGAAATGTTGTATTGTAATCATGTTTTATACTCAACTAAACTGGTTAATAAATGTTAGAACTTTTTCATATCTTTCCAAACTGGGAAAAGATAAGACAGAACTCACAATTATGTTTTAAAGTGCCAAGGTTAGCCTAAGACACTGAATAAAACCCATGTAATGATTACACGTTTTCACAATTATTTTTTTCCATGTAGTTTATGTGTCCTATATACCAATATACATGGCAGATTCTGGAAACAAAACCTGTAGCTCTTAACTGTAAAGTTAGCTCTGATAAGTTGAGCAAGGTGAATAGTTTAGATAAATCCAAATAAGGAGAAGATAGAAACAACATATCATTCTAATTAAATTAACAGCATTAAGCCTGAGACCAACTCCAGGATCAAGACTCTTCATTAGGTACATTTAGAAAGGGCTTTTACATCTTTTCTTTCATCTTTCTGTTTTAAACTCATGTATTCTTCTCTAGCAAAGCTTAAAAAGAAAAGCAACAAATTCTTGAATATTGTAGTGAGTTCACCTTGGCTTAGGGCCAGGTACCCACCAAGTTGCTCTATCACTCCCGCTACCTCCCTCAGCACAACAACAGAGGAGAGAATAAGCTCGAAATATCTCGTGGGTTATGATAAAGGCAGCTTAATGGCCAAGTGAAAAGCAAGCCCGTGCATGTGAAGCAAAGCAAAACAAGATTTATTCTCTACTTCCCATTAGCTGGCCTTTCCCTGGAAGCAGGGTTTCAGTATGTGTAGCAGTTGCTTGGAGGACAAGCACCTTCTCAAGTAGATACCCCCCTACTTCTCTCCCTTTTATAGTTGAGATGACGTCACACAGCGTGGAATATCTCTTGGGCCAGTTTGGGTCAGCTGTCCTGACTGTGTCCCATCCCAAGATCTTGCTTCTTCAAAAGACAGCCTTGGTGCTGTGCAAGTGCTGCTCAACAGCAGATGCAACACAGGTGTTCTATCAACAACCTTCTACCTCCAATACAAAGCACAGCACTATAAGGGCTGTTACGAGGAGGATTAACTCCATCTCAGCCAAACCCTATACAAATATATAATAAATATGCAGATACATATTACATAAACATATCTATATATTTATCAGAGGCTAAACACTAATGGAGTCTAGAAAAACAGTTCCTCATTCCATATAACAGCTTACTCCAACTAACTGATTTAGTAAGTACCTGATGTAAATTAACTTCAGTGGGGCTACTGTTTGGAACTCTGAAATCTTACATCACAGATTACTGTTTAAAAGCATTTTGTACAGGAGCACAGAAACAAGTCCATGGAATAACAGCCAGTTTGTAAACTTCCCTGGACTGCTCATCTGTTCTGGCATGGAAGAAATTCTAGACCTTGCAGTGCTAAGACATTTTACACAATTCATAGTGATCTCAATATTTCAGGACACTCAACAGGATATATCAGGACTCCTTTTGTGGTTATAATCAAAGAATTACAGAATTGTTGGAGTTGGAAGTGACCTCTGGAGATCATCTAGTCCAATGCCCCTATTAAAGCAGGTTTGCCTAGAGCACATTACACAGGATTGCATCCAAATGAATTTTGAATGTCTCCGGAGGATACTCCACAACCTCCCTGGGCAGACTGTTCCAGTGCTTTGTAACCCTCACAGAAAAGAATTGGTTTACGTCATATTTAGATGGAACCTCTTGTGTTCCAGCTTGTACCTGTTGCCCCTTTTCCTGTCACTGGGCACCACTGAAAAGAGTTCAGTTCCTTCCTCCTTGCACCCACCCTTTAGATATTTACAGACATTGATAAGGTCTCCTCTCAGTCATCTCTTCTCCAGGCTAACAAGTCCCAATTCTCTCAACCGTTCCTCTTAAGAGAGATGTTCTAGTCACCAAATCATCCTTGTTGCCCTCCACTGGATTCTCTCCAGAAGTTTCCCACCTCTTTTGAACTGGGGAGCCCAGAACTGCACACAATATTCCAGATGTGGTCTCACCAGGGCAGAGTAGAGTGGGAGGATGATCTCTTTGACCTGCTGGCCTCATTCTTCTTAATGCACCTCAGGATACCATTGGCCTTCTTGGCCACAAGGCCACATTATTAGTTCACGGTCAACTTACTGTCTACCAGAACTCCAAGATCCTTCTCCTCAGGGCTGCTTTCCAGCAGGTCAACCCCTAAACTATATTGATGCATGGGGTTGTTCCTCCCCAGGTGTAGGACCCTACATTTGCCCTTGTTGAACCTCATTAAGTCCCACGCTGCCCAACTCTCCAGCCTGTTCAGGTCACGCTGGACAGCAGCACAGCCCTCTGGTGTGTCAGCCACTCCTCCCAGTTTTGTATCATTAGCAAAATTGCTGAGAATACACTCTGTCCCCTCTCCTAGGCCAATCATGAATATGTTAAATAAGATCAGACCCAGTACTGACCCCTGAGGGACACCACTGGCTACAGGCCTCCAGCTCGACCTTGCACCATTGATCACAACCCTCTAGGCTCTGTCACTCAACCAGCTCTCAATTCACCTCACTGTTCACTCATCTAACCCACACTTCACTAGTTTCCTAATAAGGATGTTACGGGAGACGGTGTCAAAAGCCTTGCTGAAGTTAGGGTACATGACATTGACTGCTCTCCCCTCATCTGACCAGCCAGTTATGACATCATAGACAGCTAACAGATTGCTCAAGAATTATTTCCCCTTGGTGAATCCATGTTGACCTCTCCCTATGACTTTTGTTTCTTCAATTTGTTTTGAGATGACATCCAGAACGATTTGTTCCATCACCTCCACCAGGACTGCTAACTCTTCCTGTGTAACAAATATGCTTCTACCTAGGAATTGTACAGTTAGAAGAGGGGCTGTATAATAGGCTTACCAGTTTATCAGCTATTCCCAAAGGAAGGTTAGAGCTGACTCCATTTACCGTGTTGATGATCAGGGGATAAATACAACCTGGGTTTCTCATGTATGGCTAAGGAATCAGCAGATAAAGGCCAGCTGGCTTAGGCAACCGAGACAGTCAACATAGGTAGGCTAGAAGTTAGTCCCCCAATAAATGTTGGGTTAGAGGATCCACAGGTCTCCCTCTGCCCTTCTGGAGGTCAGCAAAACACCTTGATTCTTCCTGACCTGTTTGGTTTGTTCTTGTTCCTGAACCCAAGGCTCCTGCAGTGAGATGCTGGAGTCACACTGGGCTTCCAGTCTGTAGTATCCTAATGTAACCTATGCACTAAAGCATTTCTGCCTGAGAAGACAGCCATAAAGTACCATTTTACCTCATGAGAAAGCAGGAGGCTCCACATGCAAAGGCTTTGCATTATTGAAGAGTTCTCTTACCTTAGGAATACCAGATGGTCCTCTAAATAATAGGGAACAGTAACAGTGACAAGTATATGCCATTGACTGAGAATATAGAAAGCAAGGCCCACCTAGGCCATCTCAGCTGTTACCCACAAGTTGCCAGCCCCCAGCATGGTGACTTATTCTCTCCTATGTGACTTATCAAAAATCACATACAGATTTTGAACTGGACCTGATTTCACTGTTTCTCTTCGATCTTTTTCTGCCTGACACATAATGATTACCTGAATATGTTAATGAAACTATGTTCTCGATCTTTCAAGTTACGCAAAAAAATAACCTTCAGTTTCATCTAGATCAACCTTGATGATTCTATTCAATCTTCCCATCCAAGGCACCTCAATGTACCCAGCTTACTTAATAGTCAGCACCCAGACCTATTCTTCTCTGTTTTAAAATTAAGGTCTGTAATTTCTGATGAAAAAATACACAGAACTGAATCATGAATGAGAAAGGTAAACACTGATGAATCATATCTGTGAAAATGACATCACACAGCTGACAAGTCACATTCATTCATCCCCTGACCCTGTGACGGGCACACAGAGGACAGTTTTTCCACGGGTACACAGGACAGTTTTTCATAGGCACTCTGCCTTTAGTATCTTGTTGATGTTCGGGGTTCTTTTTTCCCAATTCACTAATCATACATTGAGAATTTCTATCTTTTATTTGATAACTCTTCACATATATTGAAAAAGAGGCTTCTGAAACTTAAACAATTGAAAAATCCAAATAAACCCTTCGGAATTAACATCAATATCAATAAAAGTTATGCAACACCTTTTGATTCAAGGGCAAGGAGGTCTCCTACGTTTCTCAATGGATAACCATATGTTTTCCTGATCAGTAATTCTATGTAGACAAGAAACATTATAACAAAATTAAGGCTGCCATTTAGGGTGGTGAGTCATCTCAAAAGCTAGAAAAACAGCCTAGCTGTCAAGCATACTTGGGATAGCTGATAAAGTGTGCAGCTCAGAAATAGACACCCGGAAAAAAAAAAAAAGTTTATCTGTATGTAAGTTACTTTAGAGAGAGAAGCAGGTAACTGAGTCCAGTTTAGTCATGACAGCATATATGCAGTCCAGTCTTTTTCAGTCAAATAGATGCTACTGAAAAATAAATGCATGAGACCAGGTAATACCAAATGTAGGAAACAACATGAACTGAATATTTAACATTCACAAAAATGTAGGCAGGTAGCTGAGGTTAAGAATAAAGTAACTGTCATCTAACTTTTCTCAGATGTATAAAAATTACTGAGAAATAAATATATGCATCAGGAAACATCCAAATACAGCATTAAGCAGGACCTGAGTGTATAGTCAGACATCAATATCATGTACAGGCATAGCATGATGAAATATTAAAACTCTTATGTTATATATGGTAGTTTTCTTATTGGCTATTGACTATCATGCAATTCAGTGTGCAGAAAACAAGTGTATAGAAAGAGAATCACAGTACACTATCCACAGCGTAAGGTGATTAAACAAAATATTGGGATGGGCAGATTATTACTTGATGTAACAGCTGAATGGAGGAACTTGACTGAGCGAAATCCATTCTGAGTTGAGCATTATTTTGGAGTAACTTGGTATGACTCTGGAAAAAGCAGAATCTGAATCAGGCTCTTGTAAAACTCTCCACAGCACGTGAATGCTTCAAATACTGACCAATATAGCAATTTCTAGGATGCGTAGGATGTTACCGGTTTGTATGTGAATGAAAAATAAAATAGCAACAGACTGAACAAGAGTTGCAAAAGGCAGAAAAGTGAAGGATGGGGAGGAGGAATAAAAACTTAGAATTTTTTTCTTGAAAATTGAATATATCAGAAAATCTGTTTTTTCTCATCCATCTAATACTCATAGGTTCATTAAAAACCTCTAATTACTCCCATAAAATTTTTAGAGAGGAGGATTTATTGCTTGCAGCACTTAAATTATGACAACAGATGTAGTTCTCATTACGAACACAGCCTTAGGAACAGTCATATTGTTACTGTTGAATAGCTTTTCTCAATGACTCCAACTATAACATATTCTTTCATCCCATGTGTATACATGTCTAGGACCATGTGACACACATTGAACCATATTTCCAAACAATTCAAATTTTATTCCTCACTAACAAAGAAGGAATTGAGAACATCAGGGGTAACAAGAAGAGCTTCTACCACTACATCTGTGTTCAAAGATCAAATAAGGAAAATGTGAGTCTGTTGCTGAATGTAGCAGGTGATTCAGGGACAGCAGACACAAGCTGGGATATTATGACCTGGATAGGTGGACAGCCTGATTAGTAAAAAAGTGATTGGACAATCAAACTTAGAGGATAGTGGTTAATGGTTTGTGCTCTACCTGGAGATCAGCAAGAAGTGGATTTCCACAGAGGTCCTGGGAGGAAGTGATGGAGTGCATGGTTGTCACATTTGCAGATGACACCCATTTGGAGGACAAAGCATGCACTTAAAAGAAGGAATATCATACAGAAGGACCAAGACAAGCTGGAGGAACAGGCCAACATAACAGGACATGCAATTCTGCAAGGATGAAATATACTCATGGAAGGAACAAGGAAAAGGGGAGTAATAGACTGGAATTCATTGTGCAGCTGCAGTGCGTTTACAGGACAGTGAGGAGAGACCCCAAACATGGTGATTACTGATGTCAGGGCCCATAAGTTCTGACATTTGGGCACAGTTACTAACATCCCTCCAGTTTAAGAGACAACGTTTTGATCAAGGAATGCTTTATACCTACGATAGTGGAGGGAGCATACTGGAAGAACAGCACAAGAGTAGCGATATGGCAAAGGTAATACACCCGGACCTGTCTGCAATGGCATCACGCACCAAACTTTAAAGCAACAGGTTCCATAGGAGCTTTCTCCTATACTGGTGAAGTATGGATTAGAAGACCAATTCAAAGTACTAAATGAAGTGCAGTAGGTAAACAATGCTTTTTTTTAATGTTAGATTTGTTGTCAAACACTCAAGAGTAAGAGAATCCACTCAGAAACACAGGCTTTGGGTATGCCATGGCAAAATGGACAAAAATCATCAATTGATTGAAGTTCCAGACCAAGTGATCCTATTAAACAGTGCCCAAGAGATCAACAATATGAGGAAGACCAAGATCTTTGGGTTGTTGAAGGCCCAGCATATGATGAATTAAATGCTGAAAGTAAATGAAGTTTTTCTACTGACAGATACTGTTAAATAGAAGCAGGAAATTGGAGGTTACAAGCTTGAAACCCCTCCAGAGGGGAAGCTGGCACCTGCCAAGGGCCACTCCAGTCAGTATGCAGAAGTAATGACCTTGAAAATAGCCTTTAAACATGCTCAGAAGCATCAGCTGCCCTGATTATGTGTTGACTTCCGGGTGGTGGTTAATACAGTATGGAAATAGCTCAAAGATTGGAATCATGGTAACAAGCAGTAGAGAGAACAAACATTTTGGACATCAGAACAATGGAAAATAATAAAACATCTGCTCAGAAAAGACCTACTTTCATGTCACACTAATGCATACATCCCAAACACAAAGGGAACTCAGGAAGCACACCAACAAGGCCAACCAGCTAGCTGCTTACCAGCATAGACCTAGGATGGCAGCACAAAGAAATAGCTGCTACTGGGGCAGCAAATCCAACTGGAACTTGCCTCAGAAAGCCATAATACAGGCAGCTAGTGCAATATCTATGGAACAATAAAACACAAATTAGAAGTTAAGCTGGGAGCAGAGGGTGGGAGAGCTGGCAGTGAGCAAGGCACAGCCCCATCCCACATTACCTGAAGGAGGTGAGCAAGGCAGAGCCAGATATGGTAGCCAGGTTCAACCAAGAGCCCAGATGACCAAGCGAATTCATAGCAGGTGTGAAGTCAGTCTGAGGGTCACATTCAGGATCCAGTCTGGTGAGGGTAACTGGGATCAGATGCAGCCCAGTGATCACTCAGCAAGTCCATGTAACAAGACAGGTCTGAGGCCCAAGTTGGGAAGCCAGTTCTCAGGTCAGGGTCACAATCAACAAATAGCATGCTAGTGTGTCTGAGCTGGAATCAGAGTTACAGCATACCTGAATTTAAATAGAATTTCTGGGCCCAAGGGCAGAGCTTGTGCGTGGGAGGCCCCAGGCCAGGCTGGTTGGGGCTGTTAAGGTCTATTAATGCCTTCAGAGCCCTGACAGAGAGGAAAAGAGGTTTGGAGAAATACCTCATAATTATGTTCACAGATATGGGTTTTGCAGGGACAAAGTCTAAAGTTTGTAATGAATATGTCGAGAGACTGGTATGATGTGAATGCCTTTAGCATGGTTCCCAGGGTTGAGGAGTGAGTGGTGTTTTCTCCAAGCATATGTACACATGGCTGCAGTGCCAAATCCCCACTGTCTGGGATGAAGGGCAGAATTTATAACGTGTATTGAGACGGTGGATATGTTAAAAGTAAGGTTTATAATGGATGTATGTTCAGACAGTTCTTAAATATATTTCACAGTAGTTTGCAGAGGAACATGGAGGGCATAGTTGGCAACATAGCAGCAGGAACCGCTGTCAGTCACGGCTGGTTCCAGCTGGGTCTGGCAGCACTGTGAACCACCAGCCACCTGCCAAAGCTGCAGCTGGGGTATGTGGCACCTCTGAGCAGGCCCATTTGAGAGAGAGCAACATTTGTGAGAGTAGAGGAGATGTGGAAGGAAAAACAGAGAAGATGCATGAAAAAGGACATGGTTTAGGGCAGGGATGGAGAAATGCTTATAGAAGGAGGCATTCCATGGCAGAGGAGAGATGGTCCACAGGTGACTCACACAAGGGCAGAGACACTGGGAAGGACTGCAGCCTGAAAGTGGCCCTTCCCAGGGCTGGGACACCCCTGAGAGACTGCAGTCCATGAAGAACCCATGCCAGAGCAGAAGAAAATGAAGCAGCATCAAGAAGTCGCAGAGAAAAAAATGAGAAGCGAGGAGCAGTGGACAAAATATTACATCCACAATCCCAGCCTCCTGTGCTACCCATCATGTCTCTGAAGGGACTGGGGAAGAATGAGTATAATTCATGGCAAAAAAGAAAGGGAAACTGAGATTAGGAAGGTGGGAGTAGAGGTGTTGGACTAAGCCTGAGCCTTGGAAAGGAGGATGAAAGCTGTTTTCTAATTGTTTTCTTTTTCTCTTGTGAGTTGGTAGGACTTCAGTGTTGAAACTTTTTGCAAAAGCCATGTTCAGGTACCTATAGCTTGCTGTGGACAATGCCAAATGGCTCGGCTGTTAAGGTACTTCCCCTTCAACCTCAAAAAAAAAAATAAATAAAGAATTATCAGAATAAAGAAATGCAGATTAATTTGACTGCCTTCCTTTGAAACAGGAAAATCTTTCTAGATACTAGATAAGACATAAAAAAAGAGCTCTGATCAGCTTACTAAGATTTTATTAGGGTCTTACGAAGCGCATGAGCATCCAGATGGCAACTGATGCTTATAGCCAGAGTGAGTTATTTGAAATACATCTTCATTTAACATACACTCAGTGAGGTCACTGAAAGTATTGTCATACCTATAGCAAACAAATATAAATTTACCCAACAGTCTACCTGCAATCATTAAAAAATATCATGTGTATTTATGGGTCTCTTTTGCCAGTAATGTAAGACAAAGTGGTGAGGAGCCTTGAGCATTTGCTTTTGTGGAATGGGTCACAGGAGAGTAGACTCAGGTGCTAGAATGAGTCTGTTCATTTATACAAGTGTTGCATGACAAACATATAAATGGTACTTGGTTTCAAAGAACTTAAAACTTAATTCTCTTTCTCCATAACAAAGTATATAAAGAATAAAAAAGAACCCTAAAAGAAATAAATTATGTAAACAGCAGTGTTGTTTTCCTTCACTGACATTTTCCAAATCAGCTTATTAGATTTGTCACTTTCACATCTTCAACTCCTAACTCCCACATATTTCAACTGGCTTTTTAAGAAAAAGAACCCAAACAATTCAGAATCAAGAGTCGAAACGACATTACTATGCCCCAGTCCCATCTGTTAGCTTATCCTTGTATATTTTCTTTAACGAAAAGGAGAAACAAAAGCTACACTAGCATTCTCCAAGCTATTATAAATAAAACTATATTAATTGTAATTTAACATATTGCACATATAGTAGCATAATAGAAAAATAAAGACTAGTGTTCCAAATCTGCAGAATCTCTGTGGGCAAGATGATACACAAAAGTCTTCAACATAAATTCAGGTACCAAAAACTACATTAGCTTTAATAAACTTTCTTATGCACTCATTATCCATTGGCTTCCTCTAAAAGAAAAAACAAACAAACAAAATCAAACAAACAACAACAACAGAAATCTACAAACCACCATATGTTAATGAATCATAATCCTGTCCCTGTGCTACAATTCAATTTAAAATTTATTTAAAAGAATGAATATACTTCTCCCACCCACTACATCAACACAATTATATGACTCATGTTTTATGAGCCATCCAGCCATAATCTGTTCTAGCAAGGAAGCCTTGAGAACATAGGTATAGACAACAGTCATTTCTTTTACAAACTGTGATTCTCAATGTTTTAAGAAATTTGAGAAAAGCAGTCAGAAAGCACTTTTTCCTGCCTACATTACTCTTACATTAACAACTGTCAGATTCTATCCATGAGTTCATCTATAAACTCATATAGTCTAACTTATCCTTCCTCCCCATCACCCAAGGACCATCTACTATTCAATATTATCCCAAATCAATATTGGTCTCTCTCAGAGAAAACAGCTTACAGTGATGGATATTCTAAAATCTCCCAAAGCAGTAAATGTTAGTGTATCATGTCACTACCATTAGAAAACTGTTTATGTCTAATGTGTACCTTCCTTGACAGTGTTAATTTTACTAGTCCTTGTACATGGAAATAGATAACTTGTTTTATTTCCTTTCTCTGTCTGATGGCAGCAGCCTTAAATGCATCCAAAAACTGTCACTAAGTTCAGCTCCTCATTTGTAACTCTGACCTTTCTTCCATCCTGATGCCTGGGCTTCTCTATCCCTCATTTTGTAATGATGCTATGTTTTCTAGACCTCTGATTATTCTCTTAAATCTCCGTGGGACTCTTTACAGTTGATCCATATCTTTATCAAAGTGCAGTGTCTAAAACGAACAGAGTACTTATCTGAGGCTTTAACCTTGCTTAGCAGTGTGGAAGAGCTACTTCACAAATTCTGCAGACTTTTGCTAAATGAGTCCAAACAAATTTTTTACACACTGAAAATGCACATATATGTACTATGCAGCACGCCCTTCAAGCATACTGTATGTCAAGGACATGACTTCAAAACTGTTTAAAAACAGAGACCTTAAATTAGGCAAGTTTATTTGCAGCCTGTATTTCATTTTTAAAAAAATATATCCACAATTATTCTACATCTAAATAAGAACAAGCCAAGTGATAACAAACATACTGTCATGAGTTGAGGCTGGGCTGTCCACTAAACAAATGACAGACACTCTCTGTTAACCCCTCTCCCTTTGCAGAAGGGGAAGGGGAAGGGAAAGGGAATAAGGCAGAGAGAATAATGGGTTGCGGGGGAAAAAAACAAACAACCAAAAAAC
>WEIS01026235.1:0-22147 GCA_013389965.1 Todus mexicanus | reverse complement strand
CCTGCACCCCTGCCTGCACTGCTCTTTGTCTTAGCAACGGGGGATGTGAGCTCTTGGCATCTCTTTATGGCATGCTCCCAAAAGGGGTTGTTGGCTGTGCTAATCTCACTTCTTTCCAATGCCCTGCTGTAATTTTTGTATTTGTCAGGTTGTTTGCATTTAGTTTTCTTTACCCAGCAGGTGACTTGGATTTAGTCTTTTACTGGTCGCACACAGGGAGCCAGTGTAAATTATTTCGGCTGTGTGAAGGATGTGGGTATGGCAGTCACACCTGCAAGCAGCGCAAATTCATGATAAAAAAAATAATTCAAGGAAGCCAAATGAATCTGAGATAGTGCAGCACAAAGATTTGGGCAAAATACTTCTCTCTTCAGTTTCTCTTTCAAAAGGGCTGTTTGCAGGAATAAGTATTGTAGGTAAACTATGCACCTGGCCTTCCTTCAATTCCCCTGTGCTCTAGAGTATTAAAAGTCTACTTTGGATCAGTCAAAACAAAGGTACTCTATTTTTTCAGCAGATGAGAAAAGATCCGTAAAACGTCTTGTGAGATGGAACAGAATGTTTTTCTTGACCAAAAATTAAATATTTCATTAATTATCAGGCTTTTTTGTAATCAAATGAAATGTTTTAAAGACATAATTCCAAATAAAAGGAAAAAAAAAGTGAGCATGTTGAAAAATATTAACCAAATGTTAACCAAAATTGTTCTGTGAGATTGACATGGATTCAGGAAATATTAGGCTGTGATCAAGGAAAAATTTAGCTATAGGAATCTGTGGGAATCATCTAGTTGAGCTCTGTGCTCAGAGCAAGGCTGTCATCAAAGTCAGGCTGAGCTGCTCAGGGCTTCATCCTGTCCAGTAGCCTCTCCATGGATGGAGATCCCACTGTCTCTCTGGGCCCCTCTTCGCTCATTTGAACCCAGCCATCATGAAGCATTTTCTCCTTACACCTAGTAGGGATTGCCCTCACTGCTACTCATTCTGTTGCCCCTCATCTGTTAGCAGGCGCTCCTGAGAATCTGCTTTGGTCTAGTGAAAGAAGTTCGTCTCTGATATCTGGCTGTCTCCAGGTTAGGAACTGCCCTGTCTGTGGGGCAGTGATGCTGCGTATGGGTAGCTGAAATCTGTGAAACGTTTTCGCCTCCACCATATCACAGGGAGGTTTTGAAAAATCATATGTGCCATCCTGTCAGGTGCTGTCTGTGGAGTCTTTTAAAGTCCTCGTGCAACTCTGCTGGTTGCATCCAGATGAAATCACACAGGGCTTTCTATGAGCGTTAGCAAGCCCAATATAGAAGCAGGCACTGTTTGTGCCTAATACAGTCAGGAAAAGTATTTAAGAACTGTTTGTCTGTCCTTGCAATGCTGCCAAGTTCAGGGAGAGCTAGGAGGTGATCACGCAGCTGTCTGAGTGATGGCTACAGAAGTGAAGATTCCCTTCAGGTGGTAAAATTTGTCCACTGGAATCTAATAACCAGTAATGGAGCAGAGGTGTACATCTCCTCAGTATAGGTAAGGGGATAACTGGAGCAATTTTACCTTATAACCTAATATTGCACACCTGGGTGACTGCCAGTGATGAAGCTTGTGCTACGATGAATTTTTGTGGCTTTTCAGCAGAAAAAATGGGTGTTTAACCAACACAAGATTTGTCCAGTAGAGCCATGCATCCTACCATAGGTTGGACTTGTGAGAGGAAGCAGTCTTACATCATTTGTTTGTTTAAATCACAAAAAAGCCTCAAAATACAATCTGGAGTAAGATCAGTCAAGAACCTAAAACAATTAGCAAGAGAGCAAGTAGCATGGTTCCCATGCCAGAAAAAAAAAAAGAATCTAATCCCCAAGTAAAGGATAACAACATAAGCACCAAAACTTTAGCTTTTTGCTTATACTTTTCTAAACAAAAGTCTTCTTTATGTTAACCAGATGAATACATTCAAAGCATGAGCCATAGGCTTTTCATTGGAGTGCAGGAATTCTTGTTTTGAGTTGATGTTATTAATCTCATTTGCAAAGAACTTCCTTTCCTTTGCTAATCCCTCCATTCTCACTGTCATTGATTATAAAATAATCATTATTATAATCATTATTAATGATTATAAAACTCATGCAAAGTCTTCAGCTGGCTTAGAGAGACATAGCCACAGAATCTCTTATTTTCTTGCTCAAAGAGAAGACTTTGAGATGAACCTGCAAACAGAAGGTGGTTCAGCATCTGTTGGATGCTGTTGGCACAGCGCTACTGCTGTCTCTTCCCTGTGCCCCAAATCAAACACCTCTGAAGAGAGTGACAGAAAGATTGAAAAGGGTCTTTCAGACCTGGCTACTTTTCTGCCCAGCTGCCTCTTCTTGACAGAAACCTTTCACAGCAATGAAAGATAATTTCTTCTCATTTTCTTACTACCTGGCAAGAAGAACTAGGGCTGCGTTTTTTAGGGTAGTAGGTCAAAGCAGAAGGGTAAGGATCTGGCTGCATCCCTCCTCATTCTCCAACCAAACCTTGCAGTCTAACAGGTAATCCTTTAGTGATGCTCTTTCCCAGAGGCTAACACCATAAGCATGGGGATAGCAAACAGGCAACACCTTTTGTCATCCAACTGGACTGATACAAAGTCCACCGAAGTCAATGGAAAGATCAGATTTCCCCTTTGCCTCAAGATTTAAACTCTTTAATGAGCATAACTGTTAAACATGCAAAAATTACAGTGTAAATGGCAATAATATACATATTTTCCCCCAAATAGTACGGGTATTCAGCTGTAGTCAGGCACTGGAAGAAGTTATTTAAAATCCTACCCGGTTCTTTCTGGGTTAAATCAGCCTGTGACCCAGTGTGCTGCTCATCCTAATATTAACTCTGAGAAACTTTCCTTTTAATCATGTGGAATCTCCGTTTGTTATTCTGACTGTTGCACTTGGCTCCGCTGGCTGTCCCACAGCCTTGCAGGGTCCTGGCAGTTAGCAGCAGACAGCACCCATGTAAACACCCAGTCACCCCTTCCCAGAGCCAAAGGGGTTTCGTAGCGTTCGTTACACTTCAGTTTTTAAACCCCTGCCTGCAGGCGAAGGGCAATGGGGGCGATTTCTCAGTCTGCTACAGAAATAGTAAGCGTTTTGGAGAGAAGTCGTTCTTGCAGAGCTGTGGGTCACTGATATGGTTCAGCCTGCTGCCAAAACTTAGCACTGCCTGATAATGATGTGGTGCCTCATGGCAAAGGAGCTGAGGGGGTTGGGTAGCATGATCTGTGTTTGTGAAAACAAAAGCAGAGCAACTGGCAAGTACAAACCAGGTGCCATTGTTACTGGTTTCATATTTTCCAGTGCATAAACTGTAGGCTGGGTTACCCTCTCAGCCCTGCATTAGTGACCACAAAGCTCAGCGGCACTGTGGGTTCAGAGCCCCAGCTGGTTTGTGGGCGAGCCTTACACTGAAGGCAAGGGAACTGCAGACATCTAAAAATTGAATCTGATCCTAAACGTTTGTGTGCCATGAATCTTGGCACCACCTGCCGTAAATCTTGTATAAATGATGTTAAGCTCGAATTTTCCCTAATGAGATCATAATTTTCCTGTGCAAACCAGGGACATGAGCAAATGCTCTGATCACATCCCTGTGCACCTGGCTAGAACTGTCTGGACTGATGGAAAATGCTGCAGTCAGTTTGGTACTGAAAACAGCTGATGTTAAGTGCAGACAAAAGGGAGTAGACTTCTCCTCCAACACTGTTAACAAATGCTGCTCTCAGAGGCAGCCTGCCTGTGGACAACCCCTGGGTTCAAACCTAGCTGGCATCAGCCATAAAGCAGAGACACTGATCCTAACCTCCTGCAAGATTTCCAGCACTTTTGAGTCTACCACATAAGGCTAAAAATCTTCAGGTGCTCCTCAGACCTCCTTGGCAGGGCTTCATCTTCCCAACCCATCTCCAGAAATAGCCACACAAAGAGGTTGTTTAAACAACTGACTGCTTCAGGGAACACCAAAGCCTGGCCTCGATTCATTGCTGTGTGTCAGAGATCCATTGTGAGGATGCAGGCATCGTATCTTTCACATTAAAAATCCTGGACTGAAAAGCTGCATAGAAACACTCATATGTTCCGTAGCTTGGGATCATTGAGGGGTTTTTGCCAACTCTTGAAACTCCCCCAGGATTCATTTCCTACATGTAGGGTATTGGCCTTCAGTCCTGCAAAAGGTGCATTCTTCTCTTATCTTCTTTTCCCTGCGGTGTATGTGACATCAGGAGAAAGAATGTGTGAAGTAATGGCACCCTTTAGGTTATCAGACCTGGGAACAGAGACCAGTTTATTTGCAGTGCGGAGCATTTAACTTTCTAATGCTTACATTTACAGAGGCTGTGGAAAGCACGTTCAAAACATCGCAAAGTATTAATGTGTGACCCTCTAGGATGAATTCCTGATACGACAACACATGGAAATAATGTTTTAGCTTCAAGGGCATCAGCAAATTAAATGCTGTTTAATATTTGACCCAATACATTGAGGAAGGCTCTGTCAATATATTAATTGGCTGATCGCAAAGCTAAACTATGTTGCGTGGATTTATTTCAACGCATACACACAAACAATATTTAAACAGAAGCAATACAAAGTATGCATTGTTTTACCTTAGTGGCCAAGAAATAAGCTGCTCAACAAAGCCTGGTTTGATAGCTGGGAAATGAGCATTTATGTTGTACAGACAGCAGAGGAAAACCCAGTATTTCCAGCAAGGCCTCTGACTTGCCTTCTCCTATAAGCAGGGCTTGAAAAGATGGTTTGAGGAGCTTATCATTACATGCACACCTTTGAAAGCATTGTGTTTAATCTCATTTCATCTACCTATATCTATCTAAACCATAATATAATACCAGTTACCTATTGCAGTAGGCATTTTTACAGTTAATAGCTGATATTTGCAAAGTGCTTTGGAATCTGAGTTTGACCTTGTGTATTGATTTGGGAGCCTGGCAACATTACATGTGGTACTATTCTGTGTTCAACTAGCTCTTTCTACTGTGCTTGCTAATAATTTCCTGAAATATTCTCCCTTTGTTTCTTGTGCATATATATATGTAGATATACATATGCAAACGGAAATGTCTTTGTTAACATAGAAACACACATATATGTAAGCACACACATGTAGCCTCTGCTGCCTGTAAAATACATTTCATTCTTTGTTTGCATATATAAGAAAATATATGTAAGAATTATGAAGTACAGTAATTGGTACTTGTTTCTTCACAAAAGTGCAACATCTTTATGACATATGGGGAGGGTCTCAGTTGTACACAAGGATAGGTAACTCTAACTAGCAGGTTGCTGAAGCATCGCGCTGCAGCTTTGGCAAGGGACGCCTGAGGGGTGCTGGGCAACAAAGCCTCTGCTCTGGGGTCTGACCGAACTGCCAGTGAGCACCTTTCCAGCCTGTGGGTCCAGTTCCTTCCTATGGAATTGGCAGCACAGGGAGCAATGCTGCATCCTGGACTCTCAAACCCTATTCTGGAGCTGGGCAGAAGGTTTTCAGCTGCTCTGAAGAACTGGGGAGGCTGTGGTTTACATCAATTATTCCTCTTAGCTCCTTAGGTCTGTAAAAGTAAAAGTTCAAAAAAGAGGCTTTGTTTGTTTGCAGTTGGTCGCCGTCTCTGAACAGAAGGGCGCTTATTTAAGTCTCTGCAAGTTTGTTCTCACAGAAGATCATGTGTTTGAAACTCAGGTTAGCATTGATGATTTTCCTGGTGCCATTCCTCTGCTATGCCCCTGAATGCTCTTCTTGCAGGAAAAAGGCAGCAGCTAATCAAATGCTGAACTTCAGTAAAATTTAGACATAGGCATCAGTGTTTCTCTAAATGAAAACTTTGTTGGATTGGTGCTGTGGAAATTCAGATGTATTTCAGGGGCAAAGCTGAAGGCAGGTGTGCAGGTTTAACAGTACCACTTCTGGTTTGGCCTGGAGAAAATACCTGTTCTTATGCTAAGGTTCATGTGTCCCATAAAAGTCATTCGTGCAGTAAGACATGAAACTCGTGTGCATTAGCACATAGCATCATTTTCATACCATTGGGGTCTCTAAGAACCTTAGTGCAAACTGGATTTGACTTTAAAACCCAAAAATACAGTTTCTACAAGTATAATTCTTCTTATTCTTAAACTGTTCCCATTGTAAATTATGGGACTAACAGCTGGCTTCTAATGAAGTCAACTATTAATTGTATGTTCACTACCCTGCCTTGTGTAAATCAATATGAGAAATGAGCAGTCTTCTACTATACAGCAGACACAGACACTCTACACAGGGAAGTAATTTAAGGGCGGATGTCAGCTCGCTTGGAAAGGCTTCTTTATTATAAACAAGACAATGAAAAAAACTTAACGCTATGAAAAGCTCTCCATAGTCCCCGTAGGTACCGACAGAAAAATCCTGTGGCTCTGGCAGTGAAACACAACTGGTGTCATCATTCTTGCACAAATACCAATATCAAGATAAATTACAGTCTAAACAAGCTGACTTTGCCGCACTGTAGATGATGTGCTATATGGCCAGATTATAGCCTTGAATCAAGGGTGTAAGTTTTCAAGAATTTTACATCTTGGGGTTTTTTCTTGCTTCACTTACACTAGTGAAGTTAGCGAGATTGTTTCAGCATTCATTCTGTGTGCCTCAAATTAGGATGTAACACACTTTGTGCCTGAATATGTGTTAGAAAAGTGAGAGAATTGCCTTGGTTGTCTGGTAGGGCTTGAGAGTCAAAATCATTGGCACTGCTGCCAGCTATCTTAAGAGCTGAGCATCCATTTGTGGGCTGCTAGTGTGTTGTAGTTGTTTCCCATCTGCACTAACAATGAAAGAACTACCCATTAATTGAGTGGTAAAAACTGTATTTCAGACTTTTTTTTCCTGAACAAGGGAAAACCAGAAGTCATGAATCTGCTTGTGTTTGTTTGGCTCTTTGGTAGGAGTGTTGCCTGGAGTGAAGCAGACCCTGGCTGTCAGACTCCTGACATGTTTTTGTCCTGCTCTGGGGCCCAGCAGTGGGACTTTCTGCCCTGTTTTGCCTTCAGGGGTGTATGGCGATCTCACAAGCCAACCTCTTCTTTTCTCTAAATTTAATTCACAGCTCTCATGTAAAACTAACACTCAGGAGTCAACAGTTATTTCCATCAGCTAGGACCTGCCCATTCCACTTTGTCAGTTCAAGGAGAAAGAAAATACGAGAAAACTATCAAGTTTTAAGTGAAGCATTGTGAAGTAGTGGAGCATAACTGCACAAACCTTGTTTTCAGCAGTAGATTGGATTATCTGTATATTGTACCATAAATGGGTTAGGAGTACAAGCAGGAGATGCCCTGATCATTTTTTTTATCTTTCTTTCTCTACCTTTTTTTTTTTTTCCTTTTTGGTGGGATTCATGTGTCAGGAAATCTTTGACAAACATTATTTCCATACTTAAATTGAGCAATGAATTGAAACTGGCAAAGGAAAAGGGGAAGAGAATATATTCTGTAGCTGTGTCTTTTAAATTGCTTTATGTATTGATAGTTTTGTTCCATGCTAAATGCAATTTCAACAATATAGAAAGCACAGACTGAAAAACTGAGCTCTAATTAAATCAGTAACGTTTCATTATTTCATGTGAACAATGCAAGTCTGAAGTGATCTTTCCAAGGAAAAATTAAATCAAGCTCTATGTGAAAGTCTGCCATTTCAAATGTATTTCACATCCAGCATTCATAACAGGTTTGAGTTGCACAGAAAGGGACTGTTAGCTGTGAGAAGCCCTCCAGAAACAGCACTCCCACCTCCCCTTTCTCGCTGGCACCCACTGTGGAGCTCAGGAGCTCCTTGGACTTTTCAAACAACACCAGAATAACCACGGGTACAAGAGTCATTTCCCTATAAGAGACATCGTTATAGCTTAAGTTAATGAATCTTTGCATGTTCAGTTAGAGTGGAACATACCTTAAAACTGAGGGGGATTTGTGAAATTCAGCTGCAGATGCATGTGCTGAGGGAGTGGGTACCGTACACCAGTGTGCTTTAGTGACTGTCCTGGTGGAGCGACTCAGTGCAAGACAGGGGTGCTGGTGCATCATCTGCAAACTATTTCCTCCTGTAATGTGCAGGTTTTAGCTCATGGCATCCAAACCGACTGTCAAGCTGTAGAGAGACCCATACCTCAAGCTCTGTTGCAGTTTGTGAAGACAAACTGTCCCATGAGCTACGAGCTGCTGATGTCCCTCCTGAATGTCAGACACCTTGCTGGTGGGTCAGAGAAGACCTTTCAGGAGTGTGTCCCAGCTGCCAAACACTGGTAGTCTAAGATGATGCCTTGCTTCAGAGATTTGTAGTAGCTGGCAGGAGAGGTAGACCTTGTTGTGGGAGGGCTCTGCTGATCCTGCTGCACTCTTACACAGGACACATTTGCTTTTAAACTGGAGAACACTGTGTTCTTTAGCACCTTTCATCTGAAATTTCAAACTGTCTATGCCTGTTACATTTAATCCTTTTGCAAGTAACGTGGTTATCACTGTTACTGGTGAGGAAACAGCTGTGTTAGTGAAGCAGGTTGGCTGGGATGGTAGATCCAGCAACCCTGTTGCTGCCCTGCTTCTCACCCCTGTGTTAACAGAGTGCACACACACAAATGGCCAGGTGACTAAGAAGTCCAAGGGCATCCTGGCCTGTATTAGAAATAGCATGACAAGCAAACTGAGGAGGTGATTGTCCTTCTGTACTCAACACTGGTGAGGTCACACCTCGAGTACTGTGTTCAGTTTTGGGCACCTCAATACAAGGTGCTGGAACAGGTCCAGAGAAGGGCAACCAAGCTGGTGAAGGGCCTGGAGAAAAAGTCCTATGAGGAGCAGCTGGGGGAACTGGGGCTATTTAGTCTGCAAAAAAAGGAGACCTTTTTTCTCTCTACAACTACCTGAAAGGACATTGTACAGAGGTAGGCACTGATCTCTTCTCACAAGTAACTAGTGATAGAACAGGAAGGAATGACCTCGAGCTGCGACAGGGGAGGTTTAGATTTGACATTAGGAAAAAAATCACTGAAAGGGTTTCAGGCATTGGANCAGGGGAGGTTTAGATTTGACATTAGGAAAAAAATCACTGACAGGGTTTCAGGCATTGGAACAGGCTGCCCAGGGAGGGGGTCGAGTCACCATCCCTGGGTGTGTTTAAAAGCCATATAGATGTGGTGCTTGGGGACATAGGGCAGCGATGGATTTAGTAGAGTGGGGTTAATGGTTGGACTTAAAGGTCTTTTCCAACCTAGATGATTCTATGATTCTATGAAATGTCAGGCAAGAGGGAAAAGTTACAGTGAAAACCAGAGAGGTACATTAACAAACTTCAAAGATCAGGTCCCAAAGTCACCCAAGCACACTTGCCTTGCGAATCTGCAATTTGTGATTCTCAAGAAAAAGACGACAACAGTGAAGAAGGGGGAGTTCACAATTCACAAACCAATTTGTGTTGTTTCTGCAACACTGCAAAAGTGCGACTCATGAATATGCTAATGAAATTGCAATGAGAGTTTTGGCACCATTTCATCACCTCAACTAGATTAGGGAGCAATCACACCATGGGTTTACACGTCTTTGGGAACTGCTGGGTAGGGGGAGGGAAAATAGATCTGCAATATTTATAATTCAACAAAAATTGCACAACCTCTACCATAAAATAACAATAATTAGTGAATTGGTAGGAAATGTCTTCTGGGTTAGCCAAAGGGCTCCCTGTTATGACCACACTTCATGCCACTGTATTGGTACAAATGGCTCCTCTCACAGAAGAGAAGTTTGTGCTCAGAGGCGCATGGTGCTGTACTCCCATGTTGAGAGCAAGCAAGCAAGAAGCACACAGAAAAGAGTGCAGAGAGAGCAGGACCACAGCATGGTCCAACTCTGCTCACCTTTCTCTTAGATAAGGGAGCGACGAAACAGCAACCAAGAGAGGGGTTGTATCCCTTTCAGCTAGGGCAGGAAAGAAGCAGCCAGGCAGTGGTGGGGAATAAGATCCAGTGGAGTGTTTTGAATGGTGCCTTCTCAAGAAGATTTTAGGCTAGACTTCTACTGTCCCTGATTTACACAGGGCAGGACAAGATCTCTTGATTAGGAGAGACCTGGGCAGCTGACCACCATGTTGGTTTCAGGAAACAAAGTACAGCAGTAAACAAAATTACAAATCTTCGTAGCCCAATTTTGTACCCGGCATGTCTCCAAAGAGAAGCACAAAAGTATGTTTCAAGTCCTTTCACAAGGTGAAAGCTATGAATTTCAGGAAAACAGTTGTCTCTTGGTAAATGGTCTACATGGAAGAGAGCAACTTCTGCTCTGTTATTACTCAGCCTCTTTTGGATCCTGTAGGATGCACTCATGTAAAACAAATGTAGATGAAGATTAGGCTTTAGTATTTGTATTTGAGTTCCACAATTAAATCCAGAAATAAGTACTGCAGATCCTATAAAGTAGTTCTGGCACATCACACCCAACATGTAATGTGTGTTTGGCTACTGAAATAGTAATATTCCTATGGCTGACCTCACTAAGAGCAAGAGGAGTCTCAGAAGGAAGCACAGGTATAGAAATAAACCTGCAGATCAGATCCTCCTCATTTGCTCCCACGAATAGTCCCACTGTGTTGAAACATTTCCTTGTGCCATTTCAGGTGAAATGGGAAATGCAAATGTTGAATTTCCCACAGCAACCTGCTGGAGTTTTATGCTAGCCTCTACTCAGCCCCTCTTCTCACTTCTTTATGGGCAGTCATAAATTCTCAGTGGAGTTGATCTCGTAATGAGCTTAACTGTTTTAATGCTGTGGCATTCATGAGCCAAGAAAGACTTTGATTCTGGGCCACCTTTTTATATCTTAGTGCCTGTAGCTATGACCACGATTAGAGAATCTGCAGAATGGGATAGTACCTATTTATACCAGATGAGGATTTTGTCTCAGAAACTTCGGCAGTGACATTTTCAGAAGCGGCGGCTAGTTTAAAAGAAACTTCAGAAATGGGGAGGCACAAACCTGTGGCCACTCATGGAAGTCTGCGTCTGATTTTTAAGGTTATATCTGCACTGATTTGTTCAGGGTTTTACGCATGCAGCCTCACACTATAAAAACAAATGGCATTGCATCAGACACACTGATGTCATATGGAAAGAGGGGAATGAATTCCTCAAAACTGACACAGAAGAAGATACCAATGGGTGCAAAGGAATGGAAGGTAGCATAATTCGTTCTGAGAGTCATTTACCTGTTTGATACCTGGTAGGTATCTGGGACATCTGATACTATCACCCTTGCTGGTTTATTTACTAACCATCATAGTTATTCTTTTCATTACCTCCACAGTGTAATGGTTATTTTATGAAGGCTCATTAAATTTAATGAGACACCACCAGATTTTATTGCCTTCTAATAAAATGGGTAGGGGGAGCTGTTTTCTTTCTGATTCATGCAGCTCCAGAGTACCTTAAATAGTCAGGTATTCAGCTGGGTTATGAGCAGGGCCCCTGACATTCTTTCTGCTGGCCTCCTTAGGGAATTTCAGCAATTAACAGCTATTCAAATAAAGATCCCTACAGAGACATGCCTAGATAGGTAAAAGTTTATTTTACGTACACATCTATTTTACCTATATATTATATAGCTATAGGCAATCTGGTTTGTTGTTGGGTTTTTTTTCCAATGAAATACATAATTCTGTGAGAACTGGGAAGATATTGTGGGAGTATCTGGTCAGGAGCTTGTCAGCCTCAGAGAAAAGACATTTGTCAAGGTCCTTCAGCAGGTGACCTGACAGAGCAAGGGTAGCTTCTCCTAGCAGAGAATCAGGTTCACGACTGCTCAACTTACTGATTTACTTATTGCATGGTTGTCCATTACAAGTATTAATTTTACCTTTTTCTTTTTTTTAAGTATGGGAGTTAGTGAGATTTTGGAAAACCTTGGGTTGTGAAAAAAAAATAAAAATAAAAATGCTTACAGCCAAGAGAAAAATGAAGCAAGTCTTCTATAAGTACCTCTCAGCACGTGAGCAAGAAGGTGGTCCGTAGAGCTCCTCTTCCAGAGGGCCATTACCTAAGAACATCGTTATCACTAAAAAGATAAATAATGTAGTGAACTTCTCGATCAGCTAAGGTGACTGGGAAGGGAAAGCGCAGTGAAGTTAAAACCTGTGGCTTGTATCTGAATCACCTGCGCTATAGGGAAAGCAGAAAGCGGGGCAAGTGCTTGTTTAAATTAGTCCTGATGGAAGTATTGGGGAAGAAGGTGGCTGGCCCAGTCAGGAGCTAACCCAGCTCTGCAAAGAGTCTACACATAGATGGTTGCAGGGTGTGCAGGTGCTCCTGCGGTGAGATGCCATGAGCGGTAATGGGAGAAGAGTGGAAGTAATCAGTCATGTAGCATGCAGTGATAGCAGGAGACCAGCAGCCTTTATGGAGAAAAATACTATTTTAATAAAGCACTAGTTTTAAAAATACAAGGCAAAACCCCAAAATACTACAAGAACAATTCTTTCTCCTATCGATATTTTATGCTGTGATCTGGAAGCCATGAGTGTCTGAAATCACTGTATCAAGACAAAAATAAATAAAAGAGAGATAAATAGCTTTGAACTTGATTAGTGTGTTATAACTTCAATAGCAAAACCACCAAATTTAGGAAGTGAAGGCTCTCTGAAAAATGTGTGGTGATGCAGACTCACTGACTCCCAAGTGAACAGCCCAAGCAAATGAAACTCTTCCATATAAAACTGGTTGAATTATTCATTATAAATAAATTATCCAATAAATGTAACTCTTTCGCTGATTATAAGCAGTGAGCAACCCAATCCTGATTTCAGTAGATGTGTTTGGTGGCCAGAAGTACGTGAAGAAGGGGCTGTTTTCAGGTTGTTTCTTTTGCATGTGTCTCACAAGGTATTATCTTGCCCTTCACACTCCCTGCTGTTAAGCTGAAAATAATATTAGTGAGTGGGTCCTGCAAACCAGGAATCCATGTTTTCCATTTTTCTGAATGGCATATAAGCTCTCCAGCTCGCCGCTCTTCGCTTCTTTCCCTCCGGTGACTTGCCTGGCATGCTGACATCTTGCTGTGTCTCCGTACTTCTCAGTCCTGGGTTGGCTCACCTTTCCCAGTGACTTCAGTCACGTCCTTGCGGCAAGTCGGAGTGAGAAATTTAGAGCATGTCCAAACCTGGTGGTCTTGGGCAATTATTCTGGCAGACTGATAGTATTGGGAACGTAAGTCAGACTATTATCCCTGTGCGTCAGTGATTCATCCAATAACCCTAGCCTAATAATCAGTACAGACTCTTATTTCTAGCCTGATGTTATGGAACGATTTTAAATGCTGAACTGATTACAAGTTTTCATTACAAAACAGATTTTCGCTGGAAAAATAGTTATCTGTCAAGCCACATCTTTCCTCTAGAAACCATAATCAGGATTAAGTTTTCCCCTAGAAAGTTTCTCCAAAGGAGATTGGAATTGCACATCCAGTTCAGGAAGAAATGAGGGTTAAGAGTTGTGTTTAGCTAGAGGCCCAGCAGCAAGGGTATTTCCCTAAAAAAAAGGAACGTCTGGTCTCTCTGCTCAGCTCTGATGTAGTTACTGACTCAAAGCTGAACAGCTCCATCCAGAGAAAAGTCCACACCAGAGCAACCCGCAGCTCTGCAGTAGGGGTGTTGCTTGGGAGGGAGGAAACACAGGTAGAGGTCCTTGCTTTTCCTCAGAAGGGATAATCAGGCTTGAACCAGAGTCTCTTTTCCATGGCCTCTTCTATCCAGAGGGGGTTTTTAATAAACTTTTCAAAAAATTTTGGTTTTGCCCTGGTGCGGAGTGCAAAGTATTATGAAATGCCAGTAACACTTGCCAGATCAGAAACTATTTTCCCATCTGGTTGAGCAGTTGTAAGTACAATATTGCGACATTTTTCAAATGAGGCTCGTTGGCTGTAAGTTGACATCTGAGTATCATTCCTGAGCAAATGCTTTTCTGTCCATGAGTTCTGGTGGCTCAAATGATGACGCCTCTACTGTGCGCATTTAGACATTGAGGCTGGTGTTCCTCAAGGCAGAGCAGAGCAACCCCGGGCTCTCTGATGGAGGATAGGGAAGAGAATAACAGCACACCCGGATACCCAACCTTCCAAGTGAAAAGAGAATTAAAATGGACCAAGCACTGCGTTTATGCCTTACCAGTGTAAAGCCAGAGGAGCTCCTGTAACTCGATTTGTGGAACTGACAGCAAGATTTCTTCCCTGATATATACCCTATATCCTTATCATAAAGGGAGCAGTTAAGAGGTATATAAAAAAACCTGTCTGTCCTCATTAGAGTAAAGTTGAGTATAGTCTATTCTTGCTTTAATGCAGTGATCTAATTAACCTTTAGCCAGAATTAAAATGACCTTGAATTGGCCTTGTGACCTCCAGTGCTTAATGTTGTTAACTTTAAACAAGCTTTTTGGGGTGGTCAGGAGCAGCATCTGTTAAAATGAACAAAAGGTCGAATCCATTTACTTAAATACACCTACTGCGTATATTGCTGGTGGATGTGCTGCCTGCGTTTTTAAAGGGGATAGTAGATGTAGCTCGGCAGATAAAGGGCAAGCTATCCGTGAGAAATCATCTGAGGAGGATGAAAAACTGTTCTGATGATGCGTTTTCACCCTTTCGTTATACTTTCTCGGCAGTAAGCCTCTTCGGGTTTTCATTTTAAGTTCTGCTACGTTCCAAAGAGGACAGCGTGTGGAATCGTGCCGCTCGGTGGGCTCTGTACCTGGCGGATCGGGTCTCAGAGGAAGGCGTGAGGCCAGGCACCCAGGGCCAGGAGGTGCCGGCTGTAGCAGAACTGTCGCATTTGGGGCTGAGCTTTACGTTCTGCCGGGGTCCGGGAAATACACGCTCGTATGTAAAGCGAAGTAGATGCCCAATTGAATTTCTGGCTCACAAGGTCACCGATAGAAACCACTTTTAAAAAACCACGCGGTCAGGGCGAAGAATTTCAAAGGCAACACATAAGAATTGAGATGAAAACAATCTGTTCCGGCGTCTCCTCTGGTGGATAGGAAGACGCTGGGGTGTTCTTTACAGAAGTCGTTTTTACTCCTAAACGTCTGCGCGCCCGGCTGCTGCCAGGAGTGTACCATGGGCGGCACCAGCACTGGTACCAGCAGCACCACAGGCAGCAGGAGCAGCAGTAGAAGGAGCAGCGGCAGCAGCAGCAGCTGCCCCGGGCGGCCGTGGCTGGAGGGTGGTGTTCTCATCATCCCTCGCCACGTTAGCGTCGTTAACGTTGTCCGCCTTGAGGTTGTCGTGCCGGTTCCCGCAGCTCTTTTCGAGGCTTCTCCGGTCCTTCTTTCTGCACAAAGTCGGAACTGAAGCGCTGGCTGTTTGTAGTACATTAACATAGTGCATTAACATTTGTAATGCGGCGATTATTTTACATAATCGATACCATCAAGTTCCTTTTCTTGGGGGCCCTCGCGTTTATTTACATTTATGCCGCACCCGTCAGGTTCCATCAGGAGCAAAACCGATTTTCTTGTTCTGCATCTGCTCTCGGAATAACCTTAATTCACCGTAAATCTATTTGCGAGCCCGGTCTGAAGGTGCAGCCGCCGTGGGGGGAGCGCCCCGGTTCTCCCCCTCTCCAACCTTGAGCCCAGTGGGGTGGGAGAGAAGAGGACGGCTAAAATATTAATTGTTGTTGTTGTAGTTATTATTATTACTGTTTATTATCATCTTTTATTTTGCGGTAGTTTCTGTTTATGGCGTGATGCATTTGAGCCCAAACACGTTAGGTGCATTATTCATTGGGTACATTTGTCAGAACATGCATGTGTATAAAGAACTAATGATCCATATTAAATTAATGACACTATAAAAAAGAAAAATACTCCATACATGCAGTTTATGACGGCAACTCCCGACTTTGATAAACCATAGAAAAGACCTAATCAGATGAAGCATTGGACTGTTCCATCTCCAAAATTACATTTCTCGAAATGTGCTTGTACACAATGTTGGTTTTATTAAAACAAATTAATTCAGTCATTAAGGAATCATACGGCAAGTGTCTCATAAGTCAGGACCTCCAGTGTAACAAATTGATTAAATGACTGTGTAATAGTCTCTTTAAACAAATCTAGTGTAACAAGTTAATAGATCTGCTCAATTACCATGCTGGGGTGATGAGGATGTGGGCAACTCTCTCATTAAATCCGGGATCGCGTTGAAGGGGGGGGTGGGTGCGGTGCGGAGGTGCGTTTTGGAGGGGCGGAGAAGAAGAAGAAGGGGACGGGGGATGACTCCGGACTCCAGGCTCCGGGCAGAGCCGCCCCACGATGGTATCGGAGGGCTCCTCCTGACACCCCAGCACCGGGGGTGCGGGAGGGAAAATCTATTACCCCGCTGCCATTTTGTTAAGTGTTTGCTCCCCGTTGTGACCCCGCCACTTTATCTGTTGGTTTTTATTTTCTGAGTGCATGTTGCCCATATGTTACTCTAATAGTTGCTATAATTCTTGAGCAATAGGGCTCGTATTTTACGGAGCTGAATTAAAAAGAATGCACTTTAATAAAAAAAAAAAAAATACACCGAGCAATACGCTAATGGCTTGACATTGATGTATTTGCATAAAGATGAATTATATGGGCTCGCTTGACACGACTTTTAATAAATGATCGAGGACGTTATTACAGGGATGCACTTGGGTATGTGGCAACGGGGAATTGCCACAGCGCCAGCGGCAGGAGCTGCCCGTAGCCCCGGGCCGCCCGGCAAGGGTGAAAACCCCCGGGGGATGCGGTCGTCGTAGTATAAATAACTTTGTTCTTCTAAAATCACGTCTGCAGGAGCGCGGAGCCTCTGCCGAGCGGCCGGAGGGTGCGGGGTGAGGGGTGCGGGGTGCCCACCGCTCCCCGACAGATGTTCCCATCCCTCCCGGGGACATGTAACCGCTGTTTGAGACAGCTGCTAAACGCTGCCAGAAACACGTCTCTGGAAAATACCTACCGGTGCAGAAGGTAAAAGCGGAACTGCAATTAGGAGGGAGCAGTTCATCTCGCTTTTTAATTTGCACGCAGGGAAGCCGGCTCTGGAAGGCGGGCTGGCTCCGCAGCCGTCTGGCTCTCTCTCTGCCAGCCGCCTCGACATGGGAAGGGAGCTCAGGGGAGGAGGCTGGAAGCCCAGCACCCGCAATTTAGGGTTTTCTAGGGTGCGGGAGGGGGTGCCGAATGCGAAGCCCCGGGGTGGCTGGCACGGATAGAACAAGTCTGGTACGAAACGACATCACGGTGGCAAAAGGCGGGAGAGAGCAAGGGTGAAAAAGGCGTGTGCTCGGCAGGGGAAGCGTTACAAATCAGTGTCACGGAGAAGCGATGGACGGCAAGGGGGTTTCGGGAACTCATCAAAGGGGAACAGGCGTGAGGGGCAGGGTGGGAGAGGGCAGCACTCGCTGGAACAGTCGGACTGTCCCGGCGTGGCTGTCGGGCTGGGCATCCCTCTGGCAGGGGGGGCACAGGCATCGCCTCCACTGCTGCCTGCGCTGGCAGCTCTGGCTGGGAGTTGCTGGCGGCATGGAAGACCACCAAGACCTCGGACTTGTGGCAGCGCTGGTGTAGGGCCTGTCGGCGGCCGGGTGACACCGGCAGGCTGGGTGGGACCCCCGCACATGCCCCGAGGCCACCGGCCGCTTCATCACCCCGCAGGGGGAGAGCCCTTCCTTCATTCCTTCCTCCTTTCCTCCCCCGTGACCACTCCTGACCCCTTGGAACCCGCATCCCGCGGGGGTGAAGCCCAGGCTGCCGGCCGCCCTGTGGCACGGCGGTGCGGATCCTGCCCGCATCCATCTGTCCCGCATCTATCAGTCTGTCTCCTTGCGGGCAGCAGCTGCCGGCCGGGAGCGGGGTTACGGGCGGCGGGGCTGATCCCCGGCCCCCTTTTATGTTCCCGAGCCTCCCCTCTCTCCACCCCTCCCCGAACCCCCTCGGTGCTGCGGGCTCTTGCGGGGTGCGGAGCTGGGACCTGCGGCTGGGGCGTTTCTGCAGGCCAAAAAAACCACCCAGAAAAGTTTCCTCCGCCCGTGGCGATGTTCGCCAGGGACGGAGAAGATCCGCAGCGGGCTCCCGTTGCAAAGTAGCTCGGCAAAGCAGCGGCGTTGGAAAAGCAGAAAGGATGCTTTCGGCAGCCTGGAATTGCACGGCCGGGAATTTGTCCCGCGGTATCTCCTTGCCCCCCAGGGAAAGGCGCATGGCAGGGACCGAGGCGGCGTAAACCCAGAACCAGCCGCTTCGTTTCCCCTGAGCCGGGCAATCCCGCACACGCAGGTGGAACGGAGCGGGGTTTCAAGCCAAGGGCTCTATTGCCAACAGAAAGGAAAACCGGGAGCAGTCGAGGGCGATCCGCGGTGGGGGTCTCCCCGCTTAGCCGAGGATCCCCCCCCCGGCTCCCCACGCGTGGGCGCGGCCGGGCCCGAGTGCGGGGCAGCTGCCTGGGAGCGGCGGTGCTGGCCCCCCTGGACCTTTAGACGTGGTTGGGAAGTACTTTTATAACGTCGTTATCCGCCAAGCTTACACCGTGGCGCGGCGAACTCCTGCGCGTTTGCAGGATGGAGCTGCAGCCGCGGCCGGTCCCGGGCAGGCCCCACGCACGGGGGGAGCTCCACGCCCCGGGCAGCCCGTTGACATTTAGGCTCCGAACTGTTCGCTGCGATGCCCGTGGCACCGATCCCGAGGTTAGTTGTTGGACCTGCTCCTAAAAAGCCCTCTCCTGGAGGCTGCGCCTCTCCGCCGAGCTGCGTTTGCTTTCCAAAACCTGCCCCGAAAAAGGGGGGCCAGTGAGCTCATGTGAATAACCTGCTCTTTTCTCCAGCGTCCCAGACAAAACCAGCCTAACCAACCGGGTGGAGCTCGGCTTTTTTTTTCCTCTTTCTCTTTTTCTTTTTCTTTCTTTCTTTTTTTTTTTTCTTTCCCTGCGAATCCACTTTGACGGTGCCAACTTCAACCGGCGGCCAGCTGGGTCTCTGTGCAGAAGTAAATTAACTGGAAAGCCTCCCTCAGTCGGTGCTGCAGTCAACTGGAAAAGGGGCCGGGGCTCGGCGGGGCGGGCGGTGCTCTGGGCAGCCCAGGGCATTCGGGAGGCCGCCGGTCCCGGCAGCCGAACGGGAATTCTCCGAGCCGGGAGCCGAGGCGAAGGAGCGGCCGCCGCTCCGGGCCCTGCTGTGTTTGCATTTCTTTAGCACGGCCCCGCAGAAACCACAGGGAAATCGTCAGGGCGAGAGCAAGCACTCTGGAAACCGCCCGGCTTTTCCCTTCCTGCCTTTACACCGAAAGATTTTAGGGGGGTGGGTGGGCGATGGGCAGCCCCCAGCATCCCGGCAGGGAGAGCCCGGGCAGCCGCGCCCAGGAGGCAGCCGCACAGCTCCGGGGCTCCCTCCCTCCCTCCTTCTTCCCCCCCTCCTTCCTCCCTTCTTTTTTTCTCCCTTCCTCCCGGCCCTGCCGTTCTCTAAGCCGAAAGTGGAATAAAAACCTGCTCCGCTTTTTTTTTGCCTTCTTTTTTTTTTTCTTTTTTTCGTTCTTTTTATCCTTCTTTTTTCCTTTTTTTCCTACTTTTTTTTTCCTTCTTTTTTTTTTTCCTTTTTTTCCTTCTTTTTTTTCCCATGTAGAAAATTATTCACAAATTTACGGAAGAATACTAATTTATTTATTTATTCCTCCAGAATACTCGGCCCTTTTCTCTCTCATGCCAGCGCTTCTGTTTGCTCTGCTGCAGCCGTGAAAAGAAGAAAAAGAAAAAGGAAAAAAAAAAGGCGATTGTTTCTGGTCTGTTTAGATATGGAAATGATCGCGTTTAGATAATGAGTTTCAATTTAGACCAGTTGTTTCGGTATTGAGTCTAAACTATTTATTCTAGACCCTTAGCCGGGCTTTTATTTTAGCCGCCGTTTTCTTCTCCGAAAGCAGTTTCTTTCCCATAATAATGGTCACACTCTGCCCTCGATAACATCTTGCGTTACCCGCTGATAAAGTTAATACAGCCTAATTTACTGATAAGAACCGCTCTGGCGGCCGGGTGGAAACTGCTCACGGAGGGACAGGCGCGGGCGAGAAGCCGCCGCTTATTTTATTTCTATCCTTTTTTTTTAATCCCACAAAGTGGACAACTTTCCTCCTTGAAAATAAGGAACAGCAAAACCACCCCAAACCCCGCGACAGAAAACCTACTACGGAGGTTGAAGAAAAGATCCTGAAAATTATCTTTTTGGTTTTGTTTTTTCTCCTCATTTTGTACCGTGGTTTCATTATTTAATCTCAGATGAGATCAGATTATCTGTACCCTTTAGTGAAGGCAGCAGACGTCTTTAAACAGGTTTAATTGATTTATCTTTTTTTTTTTTTAACAGAAAGTGCAATACATTTAACTGGTCTTGCAAAGGGCTTTTCTTCTCTTTACAAACCGAATTATTTTTAATATAAATTAATAAATGTTAAGATGCTATATCACGATATATCATCGTTATTAGCTTTAAAAAAAAAAAAGAAGAAAACAATTTACATTCTATAGTATTCCATATGATACAAAAAAAAAAAAAAACAAACACACTTTAAATTCAATTACAGCAACTAAATGAATTTTATATTCCGACTGAAAGTGGTTGTGACAGTTCCCCACCAGCTACTTTTTCCAACACGCGGTTGATTGGAAACGGCGTTAAGTGAAAGCAAAACTCTGTCCTTTCGCCTTCTCCCCCCTCCCTCTGCACAACGACCGCAACAGAAAGTGTTTCAAAAAATACTAATAAATAGCACTCGGGGCCGCTGCTAGTTCGGCCCAAGGAAGGTGTGTTTTGGGGTGGGGGGACGGACGGTGGCGGCTCCTCTGGCCGCCAGTTTCGGGGCGCCGGGGAGCGCAGGACGGGAGGGGGGGAAAGTGGAGCCCCCCGCTGTACAAAAAAAACCACAAAAAAAACAACCCCCAAAGAAGGTATTTTACATTTTAAATATTCACAGTAAAAGAACGCCTACGGTCGCGGTGACTCACGGTTTATTTACAAAGAGCCGGCAACAGGCGGCCGCCGCCGCCGCTCCGCCGGGACCCGGACCCGGGACCGGGACCGGGGCAGCCCCCGCCACCCTACAGGGATAACGGGGGACGGGCGGGACCGCTAAAGGGCCCGCTCCGCCGCAGTCCTCTCTGCTTCCCCTCCGGCTTCTCCTCCTCCCGGACGCGTAAGAGTCTAGAAAAATAGATCTGTACATCTCCGAAAGCGGCGGCGGGCGGAGCGGGCTAGGCGGAGGCCTCCCCCTCGCGGGGGTGCAGGAGCAGCCCGCCACCCCCCGGCTTGTGTTTCTTCAGCAGCTGCGTGATCTTCTCGTCGTCCGAGTTGGGGTCCAGGGGCTTGTTGTAGTCGTCGTCCTCCTCCTCGTTCTCCGAGGCGCCTTTCAGCCGCTCGGTCTCAGAGTCCTGCTTCTTCTTGGCCGTGGCCATCTCAGCGGCGTGCTTCTTCCGCCACTTGGTCCGTCGGTTCTGGAACCAGACCTGCCCCCGCCGCCCCCGGTCAGTACCACCGGCCACTGCCCGACGAGGCCTCTCTCGCCCCCTCCCCGCTGCCCGGCCCTTCCCGGTCCCCGGGCGAGGGGCAGCGGCTCGGCTCCGCCGCCCGTTCACGCAATTCCCCCGACAACGAAAAGCAGCCGGGAACACCCGTCCCGACACGGAACGGCCGCCCCCAGCCCCTACCCTCAGGCGATTTGTGACAGGACGAGAGGGCGCAGCCTGAAGCTGCACCAGGGGAGGCTTAGGTTGGGTATTCGGAGGCACTTCCTCACAGAAAGGGTTATTAAACACTGGAACGGGCTGCCCAGGGAGGTGGTGGAGTCGCCGTCCCTGGAGGTGTTTAAGAAAAGACTGGATGCCACGCTTAGTGGCAGGGTTTAGCTGAGTGGTGGTGGTAGGTCATAGGCTGGACTCGATGATCTAAGAGCTCTTTTCCAGCCTTAATTATTCTATGATTCTATGATTCTATCCCCCCTAGCTCCACCACAGGCCTGGGGCGCTCCCTGCCCTCCTGCGCAGGAAGGGAACAAAATATTTGGGCGCTAAATTCTTCCCCCGCCGCTCCCA